>SKCR01022852.1:0-57202 GCA_019454045.1 Zanthoxylum bungeanum
TCTTCAAAATAACATAATATTTTTCTCTAGAATAAGTTCATAAGTAGGAGAAAAATTTGCAATACAACTCAGGTACCACGTCATTCATGCAACAATCAAATAAAATATTAAAAAATAACTAAAAATATATATTCAATCATACATGTCATTTACTATTTTTTTTTTGTAATACCACGTCATTCATGTCTCTGTTGCACCAAATAATTACGCGGTAGATATTCAACAAAGTGTTATGTTGTATTCTTAAATTTTTATCATATTTTAGAGTGAATTTACTTATAACCCTTACAATACATAATGGAGATAAATATTACTATAAAAAAATATTATCCATACTTCAAAACTAGATTTTCTACATTTTTTTTCTTGAACAGTTATATGCCTTATCAAAACAAAATCCATAGAATAAAAGAAAAATAATTAAGATGAATTGTGAAACATGTGGCACCGATATCACCGCATTCTAAAACCTAAAATATATGTCAAGAGTGACGATGCACAATATGTTAGCGACATAGTCGCATGATGGATTTTGATGACATCAACACTTGAAGTCTTCGACGCGCATTAGCGAGACATTACAAAAAGTTATCGAAGCAATATTGGTGGTGAAGAGAAATAAATGTGAAGACTAGCAGCAAATCGAAGATAATCATGCTTAGTCTTACCTTAGAGCTCTATTTGTAAAGTGAATTATTTACTGAAGTACCTAAGCTCATAGGACACATGCACATTCATATAGATGCATTAGGGTCATGTGTAAAATGCTTTAAAACTTCATATTATGCATTTCTGCACAGAGGTCGGCATACTAGTCCTATACCAATCACCATATCGGTGGACCTGCTCTATTTACAAGGTCTCTAGAACCGACACGCATCATATCGGTGTCATACCAGCCTACCATACCGATCTTCCTGGAGATTGTATAGCCATTGGAACCGGCATGCATCATTCTGGTCACCATACTGGTAAGCCTAACCTTTACATGCTTACTGGAACTAGCACGGACCATACCGGTCCCCATACTTGTGAGGCCTATGATTTTTCATGCTCACTGGAACCAGTGAGGACCATACCGATGACCATACCAATCCCAATGGATATATTAAAATGGTAATATAGCCGTTGAGGTGCCAGACTGGCATACCAGTGTCTGGAGACCAAATACCGGTCTCATACATGCAAGTTGGGGCAGTTTTCATTTCACTATAAGTTGAACCCCAATTTCATTTTTGCAATTGATCTTAAACCTTCATATATATTCTTCCAAAGCAAAAAAATAGATTTTTCAAAATCTTCATATTCATACACTCTCATACATCAAGGTCACACACTACACCTTCATATTCATTAGTAGTAAGCTTAGAACACTTGGGTAAGCAACTTAAACTTAGAATCTTCATTATTTTTGTGAGTGCCCAACTGTGTTTGTAATTATTTTATTCAAACACTTGTAAGAGGTTTGTGAGTGAGCCTTTATATAAAACTCATTGTAAGATTTTTGAGTGATCTATATCTAAAACTCATTGTATCAGGTTTGGAGTGAACCAAGTGTATAAAACTATTGGTTGTGGGTGAGCCACAAAAAACTCGGTTGATAGCGGAAATTTTCAAGTGCGGCTTGGGGGAGTGGACATAGGCATTATTGGCTGAACCACTATAAATCACGGTGTTATTTTCTCTATCCCCAACTCTTTACTTATTGCAAGTTTTTATTTATATATATGCTTATTGTGTAGAAACTTACATATAGGTGATATATTGAAATAAAGAAAATCGACCTAAGCTAAATTGGTAAAACTAGATAAAATCGACAAAGATTTTAAATTCCGCATTATTAGATAATAACCCAATTCACTCCCCTCTTGGGAATATAGAGTTTGGTTGTTGTAGTACTTGTATGTAATTTCAATGGGTATCAGAGCGAGGTTTTCTCAACAAAGACTTAACTGTCCAAGAAATCGATCATGACATCTACAAGCAACTAATCAAATCTTGCCAAGGGTTTTTGACCGGTGCGTAATCACACGCGTATAACGCAAGCGCACGCATCGTTCAAGTAGTGTAAAAAGTATCGATCCCACGAGGACTTAATACCTAATCTATTAATTTTATGAGGTCAAATGATTACTAGTATCTAACATGTTGATTGATTGATTTGAAATGGTGAAGATTTTGAATTTAAAAACAAGTAAATAAAATTGCACGAAAGTAGGTTTAAGAAAATTCAATATTAAGAAACTATCTAGGGTGGGGAATCTTTCTAATATATTTTCAAAGATGAAGTGGTTATTTCATGTTTGTGTAATAAATTGGTTTACTAACCAGGAACTTATGCGAAAGCCTCTGTCGATGGTCAGACGCAAATACCCAGTTTAATCCAATTGAACCATATGTCTATGTCAACCAAATTACCTTAATACATTAAGTTTAAGTTCCAATTATGGCTACCCCCGCCCGACAGGTATATGTCTATCCTATAAGGAAATCTATTAAAGGGTTATCTATCCTCAAGGAAGATTGTGGGCTATTAAGTCTAAGGCTGAAACCTAAAATTCATTTGTCAAGTTTATTTTAGATTTACCAGATCAATCTTATTAGTGGCCAATTAACAAGACGCATTAAGCTTAAGACTTAATAAGTAAACCTTTAAATTACCCAAATTACAAAATAACCTATTATAAACTGGTGATATTAGAATTCATCACAACCCTAGATAACTAACTTAGTTACGACACATAACTAGGGCTAGTAAAAACTTAAAAGTAAAATACATAAAATACTGAAAAGTAAATAAAGAAAATTACAATAAAAGAAAATGTTAGGGCTAGAGGATCTACTTTTATCACTACTATAAAAGATATCTCCCTTAATATAATATATTAACTTGTGTGATATTACCAACCAGCCATATAGGCGGTAATCTGATTAAGTCAAATTAAGTCCATAAACCAGCCATATAGGCGGAAATTACCAACCGACCAACCATGCGGTATCCTTGCTTAGTCAAATTAAAACCAGTTTATAAATGATTACCAACCGGCCAATATAACGGTATCCTCATTAAGTCAAATTTTAAATAGTGAATATATTATAATTACGGGGATTAATCTAAATAGCAGTAATAAAAGTTTTACCTTTCACCCTAACAGTGGGAAGTTACCTCTTCATGTTGAATAGTAAAACTGAAAAGTAAAGAAAGTAAATTATTATTACAGAACGTAATTAAAATTAATTACAAAACTGAAATTTAAAGAAAACTAAATATAAAACTCCATATTTACATCAGAGAATTCAGAGAGGAAGGTATATTTGAAATCAGAAAATTGAGCTGAATTTATAGGCCTTGGTAGGGTGTGCGCGTCGCGACGCGAACTGGTTGGCTGCTTCAGATTCTTATCTGATGACGTGGCGATGTGGATAATTGACTCAATAATTATGCTGACGTGGCAGTGACATGGCGACACGTGGCGAAAGTGATTGTTGGCATCGTAGGATTGCAAGACGTGACATGTTGTGATTGGCTGATGATGACATGACGCTGACGTGGTGAGTTGAATCAGTCAGCTGCTGATGTGGACGATGATGTGGCTGACACGCGGGATGACACATGTCAACACGTGGTGATGGCGATTGTCAGTACCATAGAATGATGACACGTGGCACGGCGTACGTTAGCGGATTGGTTGTGATGTTGACACGTGGCAGGCGTACGTTAGCAAGTCAAACTTTTCAGATTCTGACATGTGTCCCCTGACGCACGTTAGCAACTCATGGCGCATGTTAGGTGTCGCGACTCCGAAGGCTTGAGCGTCGCGATGCGCAAAATTACCAAATTGCCCTTTTGTCCGTTTTTCACTATTTTGGCCTCAAATCACCTTCAGAGAGTCCTAAAACTTTATTTATCTACAAAATACACAAAACACATCAAAATATTCACAAAACTCAAGAAACTATACAAAATATTAAGTTAAATGAGTGGAAAATAGTGATATAATTACCACTCATCACACCCCCAAACCTAATATTTTGCTAGTCCTCGAGCAAAACACAGAATAAAATAACATAAACATCTTTAAAATAAAATTTAACTAAGCCACTTTCGTAGGGATCACGGTTGCATTTAGCGTATGCAACAAGCCTTTAAACCCCTAGGTGTCCCTAGTGGACGAGTTGTAGTCTCGTGAGGGTTTACAGCAATGATACCCACAAACATTTTACAAAAGTAAAAAGGTAGTGAAACTAATGCACACAAAAGCAAAAAGACAAGAGAAAATAGAATAAAGAAGTTAGTGACTAATCAGGTGAAACTTCTACTCCAAGTCACTAGTTGTTTTCTTTCTTTCTAAATTACCGAATAAGTAAATTCTCCGATTATATTTGCCATTTTCCATATACATAGCCAACAAAATATTAATCAACTCATTTTTGCCCACAACAGTCACAAGTGCAGTTGATAAGAGAGTAATATTTTTGTCCTAAAGTTTTATCAAAATTCACACATTTTTACAGTAGTGGAATAATTTTTCTCATTTTTCTGATTTTTTTCTGTGATTTTTTTTATTTATATACAATATCTTCCATCTATGTAGCGAGTGTTGGGTCGGTGGCTCCAAAAACAGTTGGCTTTAGGGCACCAGGTGTTAAGACACCCCTACGGACTTAATTACTCAGACTTCAAATATATATATTTTTGCAACATCCTTGATCCATTAGCGAGCTTTGGGCCAGTGACTCCCAAACCAGTTGGCTTTAGGGCACTAATGTTAAAACACCCCTAAGGACTTAATAACTCGGATCTCAGACGTTTTTTTTTACTCCATTACTTTTTGAGATGCTTCCTCTAATTAAACTAGAGTATTGAATATTACAAACTTTTCAATTACAGCTTATGTCCGTATGTTATCATGCATGTTGATAATACCTGCCAACTAAGCATATGAAGATCCATTTTAGTCAATTTTATGGAGAATTTATAAATTAAATAATTCAAAAGGAAATAAACAAAAATTAACTTGTTTCGATAATGGGTTGAAATACGTATCAGGAATGGAAAATTCTTACACAGCTATCTCTCACCAATTTCACTTTTTTAGTCAAAATAAAAACAAAAACGCAAAATATTTTTGTAATTTTTGAAAAAATTTCAATTTTTTTGTATTTTTCGAAAAAAATTGGACTAAAAATAAAAACAACACACAACTAAAAAAACCATAATACTGATCAACTAATTTCCTCCCCCAAACCTAAATGAGACATTGTCCCCAATGTCTTAAACAGTAGAAGAAGAGTTTAGACGATAGTACCTGGTTAACTTAAATTCTACACGAAAAGTTAAAGGTTAAGATCCAGATTAATCCGATGCCTCTTACCACGATCGTCCTCGGACCAATTTATATTTGAAAGGATATGGTCAATTTATGGTTCATAGGCTAAGATTTGGTCAATTAGATCTGGAGCAGTTCTGGCAGTGAAGAGGAGTTCTTTTAAAGGTTTTGACACGAACCCTTTTCTCCGGGCATCATCAAGAAACACACAAAGAAAATCATAAAATCCATCAACGTTAAACAGCCCAATTGGTTTCTGGTGTATGTTCAGGTTCACTCAGGATAACACTGTAAAAATTTCTTCCAATGTACCCAAGCCACCTGGCAAAGCAACAAAAGCATCAGCACGGTTAATCATTTCTACCAATCGTTCATACATACCTGGCACGATTAGTTCCTCTCCATTTGATGATCCAATAAGATTTGCTTCTGCCAAGGGTTTTGGGATGATTCCCAAAACGTGACTGCCTCCCTCCTGTACAGCTTTTGAAACGATCCCTATAAGTCCAAGATTGCCTCCGCCATATACTAAGTGCATATTCCTTGCAGCTAAGACTCGACCCAATTCATGTGCTGCTTTTACGTATTGTGGCATAACACCAACACTAGTACCGCAAAACACACAAATGTTTTCAACTCATCTTCTTGAAGTGGCTTCCATGTTTTACTCTGGATGTCTTCAAAAGTGCAATGATGAGTTGAATTTATAACACCTGAAAATGGTGAGTAAAATAATAACACTAGTACATGCAAAATGACAATTATTAGTTAATAGTAAAATAAATCATGATAGTAAAAAATGTATGGATCTTGTCGGAGAAAATAAAAGAAAACAAAAAAACAAATTACAATTATTAGGAAAAGACAAAGAGATATAATATGTACAAGAAACGTAGGGGCTTGATTGACGTCTATGCGTTTGGGACAAGCTTCCCATCCAATTTTCTTATAAATTGGCAAACATGGTCTTTTTGAGTCAGATTCTCAAGACTTAATTGTTGTCTTTCTCTTTGAAATTGTGCATATAACACACGAAATTTGTGATACACATATCCACTGGGATGCGTCTCAAGAGTTTTAGATATATCATCCAAAGACTCCTTACTCAAGCCATCCCTAATGAAATTAATCTTATCTTCGCGGTTATCAGACACCATTCCTAAAGAACGACAACGAGTATCACAAAACATACGAGCATATTTATAACAAACACACATTCTTTTGACTCTTCTCTTTTTAGCATAGGTGTGACCGGCGTAAATACACACGTATAACGCAAGCGCACGTATCGTTCAAGTAGTATAAAAATATCGATCCCACGAGGACTTAATATCTAATCTATTAATTTTATGAAGTCAAATGATTACTAGTATCTAACAGGTTGTTTGATTGATTTGAAATGGTGACGATTCTAAATTTAAAAACAAGTAAATAAAATTGTTCGAAAGTAGGTTTTAAGAAAATTCAGTATTAAAAACTATCTAGGGTTGTGATTTCTTCCAATATCATTTTAAAGATGAAGTGGTTATTTTATGTTTGTGTAATAAATCGGTTTACTAACCTGGAACACTAAATTATGCAAAAGCCTCTGTCGATGGTCAGACGCAAATACTCAGTTTAACCCAATTGAACCATATGTCTATGTCAACCAAATTATCTGGATTCATTAAGTTTAAGTTCCAATTTTACTCCATTGCTTTTTGAGATGCTTCCTCCAATTAAACTAGAGCACTGAATATTACAAACTTTTCAATTTTAGCTCATGTCCGTATGTTACCATGTATGTTGATAATATCTGTCAACTGAGCATATGAAGATTCATTTTAGTCAATTTTATGGAGAATTTACAAATTAAATAATTCAAAAGGAAATAAACAAAAATTAACTTCTTTCGAATTAGGTTTGAGATACGTCTCAGGAGTGGAAACTCCTTACTCAGCTATCTCTTACCAATTTCACCTTTTTAGTCAAAATAAAAATACAAAAACACAAAATATTTTTTGTAATTTTTGAAAATTTTTCAATTTTTTTGTATTTTTCGAAAAATTTTGAACTAAAAATAGAAACAACACACAACTAAAAAAAACAAGGTACTAATCAACTAATTCTCTCCCCCAAACCTAAATGAGACATTGTCCCCAATGTCTTAAACAGTAGTAGAAGAGTTTAGAAGATAATACCTGGTTAGCTGAAATTCTACAGAAGATTAAAGGTTAAGATCCAGATTAACACGACGCCTCTTACCACGATCATCCTCGGACCAATTTATCTTTGAAAGGACAGGGTCAATTTGTGGTTCATAGGCTAAGAGTTGGTCTATTAGATCCGGAGCAGTTCTGGCAGTAAAGAGGAGTTCTTTTAAAGGTTTTGATATGAACCCATTTCTCCGGGCATCATTAAGAAACACACAAAAAAAATCATAAAATCCATCAACGTTAAACAGCCCAATTGGTTTCTGGTGTATGTTCAGGTTCGCTCAAGATAGTACTATAAAAATTTCCTCCAATGTGCCCAAGCCACCTGGCAAAGTAATAAAAGCATCAGCACGGTTAATCATTTCTACCAGTCGTTCAGACATACCTGGCACGATTAATTCCTCTCCGTTTGATGGCTCAATAAGATTTGCCTCTGCCAAGGGTTTTGGAATGATTCCCAAAACGTGACTGCCTCCTTCTTGTACAGCCTTTGAAACGATCCCCATAAGTCCAAGATTGCCTCCGCCATATAGTAAGTGCATATTCCTTGCAGCTAAGACTCGACCCAATTCCTGTGCTGCTTCTATGTATTGTGGTTTAGTACCAACAGTACTACCGCAAAACACACAAATGTTTTCAACTCGTCTTCTTGAAGTGGCTTCCATTTTTTTACTCTAGATGTCTTTAAAAGTGCAATAATGAGTTGAATTTATAATACCTGAAAAAGGGTGAGTAAAAATAGCACAAGTATCTTCCAAATGACGATTAGTAGCAAAATAGTAAAATAGATCATGATATGGTCAAAAAGGTCTGGATCCTGTCGGAGAAAATAAAAGAAAACAACAAAACAAATCAAAATTATTAGGAAAAGGCAAAGAGATATAATATGTACAAGAATTTACAGCTTGATTAACGTCTATGCGTCAGGGACAAGTTTCCCATCCAATTTTCTTATAAATTGGCAAACAGGGTCTTTTTTAGTCAGATCCAAGACTTAACTGTTGTCTTTCTTTTTGAAATTGTGTATGTAATCTGCGAAAGGCTATGTGAACATATCCACTGGGATGCGTCTCAAGAGTCGAAGATATATCATCTAAAGACTCCTTACTCAAGCCATCCCTAATGAATTTAATTTTGTCTTCGCGATTATCAGACACCATTCCTAAAGAACGACAACGAGTATTGCAATTCCAACGTGCACATTTGTAACAAACACCCATTTGCTTAGCTCTTCGTTTCTTTGCATAGGTGTTTCTTCCAAAACCAGGCAGATGTGAAATAAAAGAGTCAGAAGACTCACCTGCCAATCGGACCCTGCTCCAATAATCCAACGAATGTCAGTAGGAATACCTTTGATCATCAGTAACCTCATCTGTTCCAAGCGAGCTTTGTAAACTTTCATCAGAGATTTTTGAGGGAGAGAAGGAAATTGCTTGTGAAGATTTGCGAGAACGTCTTCCATCTTGAAATGACTTAACCTATAAAAACTAAACACACAAAATTAAATCACACCAAATCACAATATATACAAAAATTACATGGGTTGCCTCTCAGCTAGCGCTAAGTTTAAAGTTGTCAGCTAGACATGACTGCCTGAACGTTATGCTGGATCTGAAAGTATGACACTTTCTTTTTGTCGCTCAAATGATTCTCCCCAATAGTGCTTGACACGCTTCTTTTTAACCTTGAATGTTTTGTTGGAGTCAAGATCATGTATCTCAACGGATCTATCTGGTAAAACCTTGGTGATCACAAATGGACCTGACCACCGTGATTTTGGCTTCCATGGGAAGAATTTCACCCTTGATTTGTTTAACAATACCTTCTGCCCTGGTTCCAGTTGTATGCGCAATAACTTCTCATCATGTCTTTTCCTTGCATTTTCTTTGTACAATTTGGCATCCTCAAAAGGTTGATTGTGAAATTCCTCCAATTCGTTGAGCTGGTGGAACTTTTTCTCTTATTTTGCTTGTAGTGTAAGAATCTGCGTCTTTAATGCACAAGACGTTTTATCTTCAGGCTCCACAGGCAGTTGACATGCTTTAAGTTTGTCAGTAGAACTTTTCCTTTCATCATAATTCTGGATATTACTATGTATTACATCAAGTCTGAAACATTCCTCCTCATTTTCATCATCTGGGAAATTCATGGCCTTGAAAACATTGAATGTTACTTCTTGGTCTTGTACCCTCATGGTTAATTCTCTTTTTTTGTACATCAATAATGGTTCGACTTGTAGCCAAGAACGGTCTCCCGAGGATGATTGGCATGTCTGCGTCTTCCTCCATATCAAGGACAATAAAATCTGCTAGGAAAATGAATTTGTCAACCTTGACTAGCACATCCTCAACTACGCCTCTTGGAAATACGAGCGTTCTATCAGCAAGTTGTAGAGAGACTGAAGTTGGCATTGTTTCTCCAATCTGTAATTTCCTGAAAATAGAAAAAAACATCAAGTTAATACTTGCACCTAGATCATACAAAGCCCTACCGAAATTATGCTCTCCTATGATGCAAGGAATGGTGAAACTGCCAGGATCTTTCAACTTTGGGGGAAGCTTCCTTTGAATGATTGAACTGCATTCTTCCGATAATGCTATTGTCTCGTAATCTCTCAATCTCTGTTTTCGTGAAAGAATGTCTTTCATGAATTGACATAACTGGGCATTTGTTCCAACGCTTCTGCGAATGGAATGTTGATGTGCAGCTTTTTGAAAATTTCCAATAATCGAGCAAACTGCTTGTCCAGTTTGTTTTTCTAAAGTCGCTATGGAAAAGGTGGAGGTAGAGTGATTCTTTCTGGTTCTTTTTCCTTTGCTTCTTTTTCCTCCATCTGTTGTTTTTCTTCTTTTGGAATATCTTCAATTGTTGCCTTGATTCCAACATATTTGTTGATTTCAGTACCGCTTTTTAACATGATGGCATGACATTGCTCATTCCCTCGGTTCTTTGGATTTGGTTCTGTATTGCTAGGAAGATTTCCTGGAGGTCTGTAACTCTGAGCATTGGCCAATTGTCCAATTTCATTCTCCAGTGCTTTGATGGAAGCAGATTGGCTTTGAAATATAGCATCATATGCTGCTTGTTGCTTTTTGAACATCTCTACAATCCATTCTTTCATTTCTTGTTCTTTTTCATGTTCCTGGCCTTTATTTTGTTGTTGAAATCCTGGTGGTGGATAGTTCTGCTGTTGGAATCCAGGTGGTGGATTGTTCTTTTGCCCTGAATTATTGCCCCATGAAAAATTGGGATGATTCCTCCACCCTGGGTTGTAGGTGTTGGAATATGGATTGTTCCCCTGTCTGTTGAAATTGTTGACATAATTCTCCGTCTCTTCAAGTTGGTTTGGTTCTGGTGCACCTCCATATGGTGAACTTGTGGCTCCAATGTTGCTTTGAGTGCTGAGAATCTCCATAAATTTGAATATCTGATCCAGCTTGGCGTTGACTGCTGTATTGGCTCCAACTTCATAAATTCCTGCGATTCTTTGGATCATGCTCCTTTCTGTTGGCCACAAAGAATTATTGTTGGCCATTTCTTCAATTAAATCCCAAGCCTGATCTTCTCATTTTGCCATTATTGCTCCTCCAGCAGCAACATCAATTGTGGTTCTCATTATTCCAGAAAGTCCATTATAGAATGTTTGGACTTGAAGCCATTTTGGAATCTCATGGTGATGACATTTCCGGAGCAAATCTTTGTACATTTCCCAAGCTTCGCAGAGGGATTCTGAATCTTGTTGTACAAAGGATGTGATGTCATTCCTCAACTTTGCAGTTCTGGCCGGTGGAAAGTATTTTGCAAGGAATTTGGTGGCTAGAGTGTTCCAAGTTGTGATGGAACCTGCTGGTAGTGAATGTAGCCAAGCTTTAGCTCTGTCCTTCAAGGAGTATGGGAAAACTCGCAGTCTCATTGCTTCTTCTGATGCTCTGTTGTAGTTGAAAGTACCGCAAACTTCCAGGAAGTTAGTGATGTGGGCATTAGGATCTTCAGTTGCATTCCCCCCAAACTGAACTGACTGCTGAATCATCTGAATGCATGTTTTGATGTCACACGCATTTGCTGGTAAGGGAGGAAGTACAATACAGGAAATGAGTCTGTCAACCACCGTAATGGTTCTGTCTCGAATGGGAATTGGTGGTGCAACCTCCAACGGTTCAGGTTCCATGTTGACTAAAGCTTCTTGGCCTTCTCGTCTTTCCCTTCTCAATTGTCTGATGGTTCTTTCAATTTCTGGGTCAAGCGATCGGAGTTCAAAGCTTCTGGTTCGTCTCATGTAGTTTCTGAGAACCTGAAACACAAGAAAACAAAAACAATAAGTAAAAAGAAATTAGATACAAGTAACGTATCTAACCCCTAAATTAATAGTGAAAGATAAATAAGTCCCCGGCAACGGCGCCAAAAACTTGACCGGCGTAAACACACACGTATAACGCAAGCGCACGTATCGTTCAAGTAGTATAAAAATATCGATCCCACGAGGACTTAAAATCTAATCTATTAATTTTATGAAGTCAAATGATTACTAGTATCTAACAGGTTGTTTGATTGATTTGAAATGGTGACGATTCTAAATTTAAAAACAAGTAAATAAAATTGTTCGAAAGTAGGTTTTAAGAAAATTCAATATTAAAAACTATCTAGGGTTGTGATTTCTTCCAATATCATTTTAAAGATGAAGTGGTTATTTTATGTTTGTGTAATAAATCGGTTTACTAACCTGGAACACTAAATTATGCAAAAGCCTATGTCGATGGTCAGACGCAAATACTCAGTTTAACCCAATTGAACCATATGTCTATGTCAACCAAATTATCTGGATTCATTAAGTTTAAGTTCCAATTATGGCTACCCCCGCCCGACAGGTATATGTCTATCCTGTAAGGAAATCTATTAAAGGGTTATCTATCCTCAAGGAAGATCGTGGGCTATTAAGTCTAAGGCTGAAACCTAAAATCCCTATGTCTAGTTCATTTTAGATTTACCACATCAATCTTATTGGTGATCAGACAACAAGAAGCATTAAGCTTAAGACTTAATAAGTAAACCTTTAAATTACCCAAACTATAATTTAACCCTTTATAAACCGGTGATATTGGATTTCATCACAACCCCAGATAATTGGCTTAGTTACGACACATATTTACGGGTAGTAAAAAAAAACTTAAATAAAATAAAAGACATAAAGTAAAATACTGAAAATTAAATGCTGAAAAGTAAATGCTGAAATTAAATACTGAAAATTAAATGCTGAAAAGTAAATGCTGAAAGTAAATTGCTAAAAGTAAATGCTGAAAAGTAAATTGCTGAAAAGTAAATAAAGTAAAATTACAATAAAAGAAAATGTTGAGGTAAAAGGATCCACTTTTATTACTTCTATTTTAGATATCTCCCTTAATATAATATATTAACTTTGCATGATAATTACCAACCAGCCATATAGGCGGTATCCAGATTAATTCAAATTAATAATTAATTACCAACCGACCAATCAGGAGGTATCCAGTTTAGTCAGGTTAAAACCAATTTAAATAATTACCAATCGACCAATATGGCAGTATCCTCGTTAAGTCAGGTTTTAACTAGTTTATATATTATAATTAAGGGAGATTAATCTAAATATTAGTAATAAAAGTTTTACCTTTTACCCCAGCAAAGGGGAGTTACCTCCTCATTACTGAAAAGTAAAAACTGAAAATTAAATAAAGAAAAGTACTGTGCGTAAAAGTAAATTGCGGAAAGTAAAAACTGAAAAGTAAAGAAAAGAAAGTGCGAAAACGAAAATTAATTAATGAAAGCTGTAAATAAACAAACAAGATACAATCTTCTTAGTATTCTTAAGGAATTCCTTAGAAGAAAGTATGAATTTTACAAATGATATGGCTTGGTATTTATAGGCAAAATTTTGCCTCTATCAAATCATCCACCAAATCAATTATTAACTTTTTCTCTTCTGTTGCTTGTAGTGTAAGAATCTGCATCTTTAATGCACAAGACGTTTTATCTTCAGGCTCCACAGGCAGTTGACATGCTTTAAGTTTGTCAGTAGAACTTTTCCTTTCATCATAATTCTGGATAGTACTATGTATTACATCAAGTCTGAAACATTCCTCCTCTTTTTCATCATCTGGGAAATTCATGGCCTTGAAAACATTGAATGTTACTTTTTGGTCATGTACCCTCATGGTTAATTCTCTTTTTTTGTACATCAATAATGGTTCGACTTGTAGCCAAGAACGGTCCCCCAAAGATGATTGGCACATCTGCGTCTTCCTCCATATCAAGGACAATAAAATCTGCTGGGAAAATGAATTTGTCAACCTTGACCAGCACATCCTCAACTACGCCTCTTGGAAATACGAGCGTTCTATCAGCAAGTTGTAGAGAGACTGAAGTTGGCATTGTTTCTCCAATCTGTAATTTCCTGAAAATAGAAAAAGGCATCAAGTTAATACTTGCACCTAGATCATACAAAGCCCTACCGAAATTATGCTCTCCTATGATGCAATGAATGGTGAAACTGCCAGGATCTTTCAACTTTGGGGGAAGCTTCCTTTGAATGATAGAACTGCATTCTTCTGATAATGCTACTGTCTCGTAATCTCCCAATCTCCATTTTCGTGAAAGAATGTCTTTCATGAATTTGACATAACTGGGCATTTGTTCCAACGCTTCTGCGAATGGAATGTTGATGTGCAACTTTTTTAAAATTTCCAAGAATCGAGCAAACTGCTTGTCCAGTTTGTTTTTCTAAAGTCGCTATGGAAAAGGTGGAGGTAGAGTGATTCTTTCTGGTTCTTTTTCCTTTGCTTCTTTTTCCTCCATCTGTTGTTTTTCTTCTTTTGGAATATCTTTAATTGTTGCCTTGATTCCAACATATTTGTTGATTTCAGTACCGCTTTTTAACATGATGGTGTGACATTACTCCTTCCCTCGGTTCTTTGGATTTGGTTCTGTATTGCTGGGAAGATTTCCTGGCGGTCTGTAACTCTGAGCATTGGCCAGTTGTCCAATTTGATTCTCCAGTACTTTGATGGAAGCAGATTGGCTTTGAAATATAACATCATATGCTGCTTGTTGCTTTTTGAACATCTCTGCAATCCATTCTTTCATTTCTTGTTCTTTTTCATGTTCCTGGCCTTTGTTCTGTTGTTGAAATCCTAGTGGTGGGGATAGTTCTGCTGTTAGAATCCAGGTGGTGGATTGTTCTTTTGCCCTGAATTGTTGCCCCATGAAAAATTGGGATGATTCCTCCACCCTGGGTTGTAGGTGTTGGAATATGGATTGTTCCCCTGTCTGTTGAAATTGTTGACATAATTCTCCATCTCTTCAAGTTGGTTTGGTTCTGGTGCTCCTCCATATGGTGAACTTGTGGCTCCAATGTTGCTTTGAGTGCTGAGAATCTCCATAAATTTGAATATCTGATCCAGCTTGGCGTTGACTGCTGTATTGGCTCCAACTTTATAAGTTCCTGCAATTCTTTGGATTATACTCCTTTCTGTTGACCACAAGGAATTATTGTTGGCCATTTCTTCGATTAGGTCACAGGCTTGATCTTCTCCTTTAGCCATTAAAGCTCCTCCAGCAGCAGCATCGATTGTGGTTCTCATCAGTCCAGAAAGTCCATTATAGAAAGTTTGGACTTGAAGCCATTTGGAATCTCATGGTGAGGACATTTCCAGAGCAAATCTTTGTACCTTTCCAAGCTTCGTAGAGAGTTTCAGAGTCTTGTTGTACAAGGATGTGATGTCATTCCTCAGCTTTCCAGTTCTGGCTGGTGGAAAGTTCTTTGCAAGAAATTTGGTGGCTAAAGTGTTCCAAGTTGTGATGGAACCTGCTGGTAATGAATGTAGCCAAGCTTTAGCTCTGTCTTTCAAGGAGTATGGAAAAACCCGCAGTCTCATTGCTTCTTCAGCTTCTCGGTTGTAATTGAAAGTGCCGCAAACTTCCAGAAAGTTGCTGATGTGGGTATTAGGATCTTCAGTTGCTTTTCCCTCAAACTGGACTGACTACTGAATCATCTGAATGCATGTTTTGATGTCACACGCATTTGCTAGTAAAGGAGGAAGTGCAATACAGGAAATGAAGCCGTCAACCACCGGAATAGTTCTGTCTCGAATGGGTATTGGTGGTGAAACTTTCAGAGGTTCAGGTTCCATGTTGACTAAAGCTTCTTGGCCTTCTCGCCTTTCGCTTCTCAACTGTCTGATGGTTCTTTCAATTTCCGGGTCAAACGGTCGGAGTTCAAGGCTTCTGGTTCGTCTCATGTAGTTTCTGAAACCTGAACACAAGAAAACAAAACAATAAGTAAAAAGAAATTAGAAACAAGTAAAGGTATCTAACCTCAAAACTAATAGTGAAAGATAAATAAGTCCCCGGCAACGGCGCCAAAAACTTGACCGGTGCGTAATCATACGCGTATAACGCAAGCGCACGTATCGTTCAAGTAGTATAAAAAGTATCGATCCCACGAGGACTTAATACCTAATCTATTAATTTTATGAGGTCAAATGATTACTAATATCTAACAGGTTGATTGATTGAGTTGAAATGGTGAAGATTTTGAATTTAAAAACAAGTAAATAAAATTGCACGAAAGTAGGTTTAAGAAAATTCAATATTAAGAAACTATCTAGGGTTGTGAATCTTTCTAATATCTTTTAAAAGATAAAGTGGTTATTTCATATTTGTGTAATAAATTGGTTTACTAAGCTGGAACACGAAATTATGCGAAAGTCTTTGTCCATGGTCAGACGCAAATATCCAGTTTCACCCAATTGAACCATATGTCTATGTCAACCAAATTACCTGGATTCATTAAGTTTAAGTTCCAATTATGGCTACCCCCCGCCCGACAGGTATATGTCTATCCTGTAAAGAAATCTATTAAAGGGTTATCTATCCTCAAGGAAGATTGTGGGCTATTAAGTCTAAGGCTGAAACCTAAAATTCTTTTGTCAATTTTATTTTAGATTTACCAGATCAATCTTATTAGTGGCCAATTAACAAAACGCATTAAGCTTAAGACTTAATAAGTAAACCTTTAAATTACCCAAATTACAAAATAACCCCTTATAAACCGGTGATATTAGAATTCATCACAACCCTAAATAACTAACTTAGTTACGACACATAACTAGGGCTAGTAAAAACTTAAAAGTAAAATACATAAAATGCGGAAAAGTAAATAAAGAAAATTACAATAAAATAAAATGCTATGGCTAGAGGATCTACTTTTATCACTACTATAAAAGATATCTCCTTAAATAATATATTAACTTGTGTGATATTACCAACCAGCCATATAGGCGGTAACCCGATTAAGTCAAATTAAGTCCATAAACCAGCCATATAGGCGGACCAACCAGGCGATATCCTTGCTTAGTCAGATTAAAACCAATTTATAAATGATTACCAACCGGCCAATATAGCGATATCCCATTAAGTCAAAATTTAAATAGTGAATATATTATAATTATGGAGATTAATCTAAATAGCAGTAATAAAAGTTTTACCTTTCACCCTAGCAGTGGGAAGTTACCTCCTCATGTTGAATAGTAAAAACTGAAAAAGTAAAGAAAGTAAATTATTATTACATAACGTAATTAAAATTAATTACAAAACTGAAATTTAAAGAAAACTAGATATAAAACTCCATATTCACATCAGAGAATTCAGAGAGGAAGGTACATCTGAAATCAGAAAATTGAGCTGAATTTATAGGCCTCAGTAGGGTGTACGCGTCGCGACGCGCCACGTGTCAACTTCTGGTTGGCTGCTTCAGATTCTTATTTGATGACGTGGCGATGTGGATAATTGACTCAATAATTGTGCTGATGTGGCAGTGACGTGGCGACACGTGGCGAAAGTGATTGTCAGTACCGTAGGATTGCGACACAAGGCACGCTGTGATTGGCTGATGATGATGTGGCGCTGACGTGGCGAGTTGACTCGGTCAGTTGCTGATGTGGATGATGACGTGGCTGACACGTGGGATGACACGTGTTAACACGTGGCGATGGCGATTGTTGGCACCATAGAATGATGACACGTGGCACGGTGCATGTTAGCGGATTGACTGTGATGTTGACACGTGGCAGGCGCATGTTAGTGAGTCAAACTTTTCAGATTCTGACATGTGTCCCCTGGCGCACGTTAGCAACTCATGGCGCATGTTAGGCGTCGCAACTCAAAAGGCTTGAGCGTCTAAAATTACCAAATTACCCTTTTGTTTGTTTTTCACTATTTTGGCCCCAAATCACCTCCAGAGAGTCCTGAAACTTTATTTATCTACAAAATAACACAAAACACATCAAAATATTCACAAAACTCAAGAAACTATACAAAATATTAAGTTAAATGAGTGGAAAATAGTGATATAATTACCACTCATCAGTTTCTCAACCACTAGACCTCCCTTCTACAACGAAACCGATTATAATTATTGGAAGATGAGGATGTTGAACTACCTTTAGCGGTTGATGTGCAATCCTTCAAAGTGATCACACAAGGTACAAGAATGCCAATGAAGAGGGATAGCAATGTTGTAGAGATTCCTAAGCCACATTTAGAATGGACCGATGAGGATTTCAAGCAAGCCTCACAAAATACTAAGGCACTCAACCAACTTCTTTATGCTATTGATCAGAGTCAAATTAACAAGCTTCCAGAGTTTGGAAATGCACATGAGTTATGGAAGTTTTTGGAAATGGTCAATGAAGGCACAAGCCAAGTGAAGGAGTCAAAAATCAACCGATTCATGTGTGAGTTAGATAGCTTCAAAATGGAAGAAGATGAAGAAATTGATCACATAATTTCGAGGTTTACAATCATTATAAACCATCTAGATGCTCTAGGGAAAATCATTGGACCAATTGATCAAGTGAAGAAAATTCTTAGATCACTCTCTAAGGAATATAGAAGTTACACTTCCACCATCAAAGAAGAAAACGACATGAACACTTTGAAATTTGATGACTTGGTGGGAAAATTAATGGCATACGAGATGGCAATCAAGATGGACCAAATGGAAGAAGAAGAAAATAATAAAAAGAGATTAGTGATCGGTAGTAAACACACATGTTACGCAAGCGCACGTATCACTCAAGTAGTATAAAATGTATCGATCCCATGAGGACTTAATACATAGGCTATCAATTTATGAAGTTAAATGTTTACGAGTATCTAATTGATTGATTTTTGGTTGGATGATGATTTTAAACTAAAGACAAGTAATTAAAATAAAATAAAGGTAGATTTTAAGTTTTAAACAATGATATGAAAATATCAAGGGTTATGAAACCTTCCAATATCTTTTAAAGATGAAGTGATTATCTCATCTTTGTGTAATATATCGGTTTATTAACCTGGAACACGAAGTTATGCAAAAGCCTCTTCTGATGGTCAGATGTAAATTCCCAAAGTAACCCAATTAACTATATTCCTATGTTAATTAAGAAACTCTAAATTCATTAAGTTTAAGTTCCAATTATGGCTACCCCCCGCCCGACAGGTATATTCTTATCCAGTAAGGAAATCTACCTAATAGAAACCTTCCAATATCTTTTAAAGATGAAGTGATTATCTCATCTTTGTGTAATATATCGGTTTATTAACCTGGAACACGAAGTTATGCAAAAGCCTCTTCTGATGGTCAGATGTAAATTCCCAAAGTAACCCAATTAACTATATTCCTATGTTAATTAAGAAACTCTAAATTCATTAAGTTTAAGTTCCAATTATGGCTACCCCCCGCCCGACAGGTATATTCTTATCCAGTAAGGAAATCTACCTAATAGACATTTACCCCAAGGTGAGATCATGAGCTATTGAGGCTATGGCTAAAACCTAAAATCCCTTTTCGAAGTTCATTTTAAGTTTACCAAATCAATCTTATTAATGGCCAAATAACAAGAAGAATTAAGACTAAGACTCAATAAATAAACCAATATATTACCCAACGCATAAAATAACCAACTTATAAACCAGTGATATTAGAATTCATCACAACCCTAGATAATATGTTTAGTTACAAAACATACCTAAAATTACAAATGCATAGTTAAACAGAATAACATAACATAAAATTAAAAAGTAAAGAAAAGTACAATAATAAAAGAAAATGTTGGAGCTAGGGGTTTCACTTTTAATACTTCAAATATAGATTTAATTATTTCTTGAATTAATTATATTAAAACCGACCATATTGGCGGCAAATGTCATTTGTCCAAAGTCCAACCGACCATATAGGCGGTAACAAAATCATATAAACCGACCATGTAGGCAGTAACAAGGTTAGCACCTAAACCAACCATATAGGCAGAAACTAAGTCCAATAATATAAAACCGGCCATATAGGCAGTAAATAATTAATTCAAATTACTTATTTAAATTAATGGAGTAAATCTAAATTATTATATTAAAAGTTTATCCCCAAACTCCAGTAAAAAGAGATTACATACTCATGATGTAATTAAAAACACACAAAAATTTATTAAATAAATAAAAGGAAAATATAAGAAAACTTAAATAAACATACAAGACACTTTCTTTTAGGATTTCATTGAGAAATCCCTCCAAAGAAAACATGAAAAATTTACAAAGTTTAGCTTGGTATTTATGGGAAATATAAAGGCTTTCACCAATTTCTCCATCAAACATGGCACCAAATCCTCCACCAAACATGCAAGCATGTTTTGGTGGAAGTTTGACAATTTCTTTTTTTTTTACTTTATTTTATTTTTTTGTTTTTGAAAATGACTTTAATAATTACACATTACACACTTTCAGATTTTTTATCAATTTCGATAATGAAAACCTCAGAATTCGAAATTCTTATGAACTTTAAAGTTGTAGATTTTTTAGTCTTCTTTAATATGGAATTGAATCACCTCAATCCAATATCGGAATAAAAAGTTATGGCCAAAATACGAAAATTTTCGCAAAGTTGAAATTTCCGAAATTGTACTTCGTTAGAATGCTATTTCAAAATGTCAAGTCCAATTTTTACCCTTATTTGTTCTATATTTCGTCCTGGTTGATTTCATTAAGTCCCAATTTTATTTTATCTGCAAAACAAACTAAAACACATCAAAACATTCATAAAACTCGAGAAACTATACAAAATATTAAGTAAAATGGGCAGTAAATATTGATATATTTTTCTCTTATCACACCCTCAAACCTAAATTTTGCTAGTCCTCGAGCAAAACAACAAAATAAAATTCATTAAACAACTTTAAAATAAAATTAAACTAAGCCACTTACATAGGGATCAAGATTTCATTTAGCGTATGTAACAAGCCTTTAAACCCCTAGGTGTCCCTAGTGGACGAGTTACAGTCTCGTGAGGGCTTACAGCGACTACACCCACAAATATCAATCAAATGCACACAAAAGAAAAAAGATCAAACAAGTTAGTGACTAAACAAGTGAAATTCTTATCCAAGTCAGTAGTTGTTTTCTTTCTTTCTAAATTACTAAATAAGTTATTTAGTAATTTAGAAAGAAAGAAAACAACAATATTTTTGTCCAAAAGTTATATCATTCTCCATATACACAACCAACAAGGTATTAATAAGTTCATTGTGCCCACAATATTCATAAGTGTAGTTGAAAATATAGTAATATTTTTGTCCAAAAGTTATATCAGAATTCACACTTTTTTAGCAATGGATTTTTTTATTTATTTATAACATAACATCATAAAATCCATGTAGCGAGCTTTGGGTCAGTGACTCCCAAGCCAGTTGGCTTTAGGGCACTAGGTGTTAAGACACCCTTACAGACTTAATTACTCGGATCTCAGATGTGTCTGTTTTTATTTTTATAACATCTTCAATCCATGTAGCGAGCTTTGGGCCAGTGACTCCCAAGCCAGTTGGCTTTAGGGAACTAGGTGTTAAAACACCCCTACGGACTTAATTACTCAGATCTCATATGTTAAATTATTATTATTATTATTCCATCGTTTTTTTATATGATTCCTCCAATAAATCTATAGCACTGAATATTACAAATTTTTCACTTACAACTCATGGCTATATGTTACCATGCATGTTGGTAATACCTGTCAAGTGAGCATATGAAGATCCAATTTAGTCAGTATTATGGAGAATTCACAAATTAAATAATTAAAAATGAAATAAACAAAAATTAACTTGTTACGAAATAGGTTGAGATACTTCTCACGAGTGGAAATTCCTTACACAGATATCTCAAACACCATTCCTCCTGATTAATCAAGTTAGAAACACAAAAACAAAAAATATTTTTCTTAACTTTTTTTTGAATTTTTGAAAATTTTTGACTAAAAACCAAGCAAAAACAACATAATGAAAAAATAAAAATAAATACTAATCAACTATTCCCTTCCCCTAAACCTAATTGATATATTGTCCCCAATGTCTAAAAAATAGAAGAAGAGGTTAGAAGACAATACCTGGTTAGCTGAAATTCTACATCTAAAAAGAAAATTAAAGGTTAAGATCCAGATTTATCCGACGTTTCTTACCATGATCATTATTGGACCAGTTTATCTTGGAAAGGATATGGTCAATTTATGGTTCAAAGGCTAAAATTTGGTCAATTAAATCATATAGGCAGTTCTGGCAGTGAAGAATATATATTTTACAGGTTTTGACACGAACCCATTTCTTCGGGCACCATCAAGAAACACACAAAGAAAGTCATAAAATCCATTAACGTTAAACAGCCCAATTGGTTTCTGGTGTATGTTCAAGTTCGCCCAAGATAGCACTGTAAGAATTTATTCCATCGTGCCCAAGCCATCTGGCAAAGTAATAAAAGCATCAGCGCGGTTAATCATTCAACAAGTCATTCAGACATACCTGGCACAATGCATTCATCTCTGTTTGATGGTACTATAAGATTCACTTCTGCCAAAGGTTTTGGGATGATTCCCAAAACTTGACTTCCTCTTTCATGTACGGCCCTTGAAACGTACCCCATTAGTCCAAGATTGCCAAGCCATATACTAGGTGCATATTCCTCTCAGCTATGACTCTACCCAATTCATGTGCTGCCTTAACGAACTTTGGCTTAAAACCAACACTAGTACCGTAAAATACACAGATGTTAACAACTCATCTTCTTGAAGTTGCTTCCATTTTTTTTTATGTATTTCTTTCTCAAATCTAGATGTCTTCAAGAGTGCAATGACGAGCTGAATTTATAGAACCTGAAAAGGGTGAGTAATAATAGCACTAGTACCTGTCGAACGACAATTATTAGCTAAAAGTAAAATAAATCGTGAAAGTCAAAAAGTCTGGATCCTGTCGGAGAAAATAAAAGATAATAACAAAACAAATCACAATTATTAGTTAAAGACAAATAAATAATAATATTTACAATAAGCAAAGGCTTGAATGACTCTATGTGACAGGGACAAGCTTCCCATCCAATTTTCTTATAAATTGGCAAACAGGGTCTTTTAAAGTCAGATTCCCAAGACTTATTTGTTGTCTTTCTTTTTGAAATTGTGTATGTAACATGCGAATTATGTGATACACATATCCACTGGGATGTGTCTCAAGAGTGAATGATATGTCATCTAAAGACTCCTTACTCATGCCATCCCTAATGAATTTAATTTTATCTTCGCGGTTATTAGACACCATTCCTAAATAACGACAATATGTATTATATGTCATGCGTGCACATTTATAGCAAACACCTAATCTTTTAGCTCTTCTTTTCTTAGCATATGTGCTTCTTTCTAAATCAGGCAAAATTGAAACAAAAGAGTCAGAGGACTCACCTGCAAATCAGACTCGCGCTTCAATAATCCAACGAATATCATTATGAATACCTTTGTTCATCAGAAGTCTTATTCGTTCCATGCGAGCTTTGTAAACTTTCATCAGAGAGCTTTGAGAGAGAGAAGGAAATTGCTTGTGAAGATTTGCGAGAACGTCTTCCATCATGTCTGTGACTTTACCTATAAAAATTAAAAACACAAAAATAAAACAAACCAAATCTCAATATATATAACTGCCCAAACGTTAACTGCCTTAGCGCTAAGTTTAACGCCGTCAGCTAGATATGACTGCCCAAACTTTAGGCTGGATCTGCAAGTGTGACACTTTCTTTTTGTCGCTCAAATGATTCTCCCCAGTAGTGCTTGACAAGCTGGCTGTTTACCCTAAATGTGTTGTTGGATTTGGAGTTGTATATCTCAACTACTCCGTGAGGTAACATCTGATTTTGATCTCTCTGTTTGAAACTTCAACCTGTCCATTTAACTGTGGATGGTAGGGAGTGGCAACTTTATGAGTAACTCCATACTTAGATAGGAGTGCATCAAAGTATCTGTTGCAGAAGTGTGTACCATCATCACTGATAATTTCCCGAGGTGTTCCGATACGAGTGAAAATATTCTTTTTAAGGAATTGTATCACCACTTTTGAGTCATTTGATGGGAGCGCTGTTGCTTCAACCTATTTGATGGCAGCATAGTTAAACAGAATAACATAACAGAAAATTAAAAAGTAATGAAAAGTACAATAATAAAAGAAAATACTAGAGATAGGGGTTTCACTTTTAATACTTAAAATATAGATTTAATCATTTCATGAATTAATTATATTAAAACCGACCATATAGGCGGTGAATGTCATTTGTCCAAAGTCCAACCGACCATATAGGTGGTAACAAAATCATATAAACCGACCATGTTGGCGGTAACAAGGTTAGCACCTAAACCGACCATATAGGCGGAAACTAAGTCCAATAATGTAAAACCGGCCATATATAGGTGATAAATAATTAATTCACATTACTTATTTAAATTAATGGAGTAAATCTAAATTATTATATTAAAAGTTTCACCCCAGACTCCAGCAAAAAGAGATTACTTACTAATGATGTAATTAAAAACACACAAAAATTTATTAAATAAATAAAAATAAACATACAAAAAACTTAAATAAACATACAAGACACTTTTTTTAGGTTTTCATGGAGAAATCCCCCAAAGAAAGCATGAAAAATTTACAAAGTTTAGCTTGGTATTTATAGGCAAATATAAAGGCTTCCATCAATATCTCCACCAATTTCTCCACCAAACATGACATCAAATCCTCCACCAAACATGCCAAACATACAAGCATGTTTGGTGGAAGTTTGACAATTCCCATTTTTTAATTTTTTTTTTATTTTTTGTTTTTGCAAATGACTTTAATAATTACACATTACACACTTTCGGAATTTTCATCAATTTCGATAATGAAAAATTCAGAATTCGAAAATCTTATAACCATCACAAATGTAGATCTTTGAGTCTTCTTTAATATGGAACTTGAATCACCTCAATCCGATATCGGAATAAAAAGTGATGGCCAAAATACGACAATTGCGCAAAGTTAAAATTTCCGAAATTGTACTTTGTTATAACACCATTTCAAGTTTCCAATCTCCAAAATCAAAATGTCAAGTCCTTTTTTTACCCTAATTTGTTCAATATTTTGTCCTGATTGATTCCATTAAGTCTTGATTTTATTTCATCTACAAAATAAACTAAAACACATCAAAACGTTCATAAAAATCGAGAAACTATATAAAATATTAAGTAAAATGGGCGGTAAATATTGATATATTTTACGCTTATCAATTAGCCATTAAGTCATCTGTGAGAAAAGGAATGATGTTAGTTCAAGTAATGAAGAAGAAGATAGTGATAATGAATTGGCACATATGACCATTAAATTTAAAAAGTTCCTCAAATTCGAAAAGCTTAAAGTAAAATCAAGGATGGATGAGAAGAAAGAAGAAAAAGGGGCCGCAGAAGTACAATAAATTAATTTTCTATGAGTGTGAAAAACCAGGACTATAGCTACCGATTGCCCACTAAGGAAATTCAAAGGAAAATCCAAGAAGAAGGCAATGATAGCAACTTGGAGCGATAGCGACTCCAGCTCATCTGAGGAGGAAATTAAAGAGAGAACAAATATCGCCTTTATGGAAATCGAGGATGACGACTTCTTCTTTGAAAGCGAAGAAGAAAAGGTACATGACTCTCTTGAATATAATGAATTGCTTGATGCTTTTAATGAATTACATGAATTATGTGAATTGTTTAAGAAGAAGCATAAAATGATTACAAATGAGAATTCATTATTATTAAATAATCATGTATCAATTGTTTAGAAAAATAAAATGTATGAAAATGAAATTGCATGTTTAAGAGATGAAAAGCTAGAACTAGAGAAGAACATATCTAACATGCCATCTAACTCAAATTCATATGATTGCGAATCTATTTTGAATGAAAATGTTGCATTGAACAAAAATGTTATAGATTTGCATAACATACTAGTAAAATTCACATTGGGGAAGAAAAATTTTGATATATTAATTGGATCCCAAAAAAGTACATTTAAAAAGGAATGATTAGGATATAGGCCTTACATCAAGAGAAAAGTTTTAAAGAACTATTTTGTAAATGCATTCAATTCTCATGCAAATGTTCTTATTAATGAAAATATCACGTCATGTATGCAATAAGAAAGGACACAAAATATTTGAGTGCATGAACAAAAATGTGAAAGTAAATGCTTGGATTCCTCAAGGAATCAAAATTAACCCCCATGGACCCAAGAAGTTTTGGGTACCAAAATATACTTAAATGATTTTGTAGGGGAAGCTTTGTGAATGAATCTTAATGAGAATTACAAATTAATCCCAAAGACTCGACAAAAGATGAGGAAATAGCTCAAAATGAGAAGAATGATCAAATCAATCCTCAAAATAAATGAATTTTGGAAAATTGATGGATCCAACGGTAAAAGGTAAAATCCATACTTACGGAAACATTGGTACCATTTCCTCCAACTTGTATTTCTATACATATTTTTATTAGTATAAAATTTTGAAGTATATTATAGATTATACAAATTATATTACAATTGATTTTCATTTGATTTCATCATATGCCTAATCATATAATTAATTCATTTAGTATCAATTGGTGTCACACAAGATTTATTGAGTTATATGACATATATATATGTGAATCATTTGATCTATTAGCATGAAAAATGCCTTGCCATTATGTTTAATTGGTTGAAAATGAAATGCATGGATATTTACTTTAATTAGTATCATTTGATGAACTATGCATGACTTTTACATTATATGGCAAAAAGGAGAAAATGGGGAGAAATCATTGAAAATGCTAAGTGTGCATGTAAATAAATTTTCATATGTTTATGCGCATATTAATTGGTATCTCATTAGAACCTAATTTTTGCTTTTCCACTTTTTGATAATGTCAAATGGAGAGAAATCATTGGAAATAAGATTAAAACTTGTGTTACCCTCACCCTTGTATTAAGGGGGAGAAAATGTGTACTAATGTGTTTGTCTAAGTTTTATAGAATTATATTGGAGAAACACATTGAGGGGGAAAAAAATCATCAACAATTTATATTCTCAAAGCTTCACAAGTTTTAAAGGTTTCCAATATCAAAAAAGGGGAGATTGTTAGCGACATAGTCGCATGATGGATTTTGATGACGTCAACACTTGAAGTCTTCGACGCACATTAGCGAGATATTATAAAAAGATGTTGAAGCAATATTGGTGGTGAATAGCAATGAATGTGAAGACTAGCGGCAAATCGAAGATAACATGTTTAGTCTTACCTTAGAGCTCTATTTGTAAAGTGAATTATTTACTGAAGTACCTAAGCTCATAGGACACATGCACATTCATATATATGCATTAGGGTCATGTGTAAAATGCTTTAAAACTTCATATTATGCATTTCTGCACAGAGGTCAGCATACCAGTCCTATACCAATCACCATACCGGTGGACCTGCTCTATTTACAAGCTCTCTGGAATCGACACGCATCATATCGGTGTCATACCAGCCTACCATACCGATCTTCATGGAGATTGTATAGCCATTGGAACCAGCATGCATCATTCTGGTCACCATACCGGTGAGCCTAACCTTTGCATACTTACTGGAATAAACCGGTGGTAAACACACACGTAACGCAAGTACACGTATCGTTCAAGTAGTATAAAATATATCGATCCCACGAGGACTTAATACCTATGCTATCAATTTATGAAGCTAAATGTCTACGAGTATGTAATTGATTTGATTGTTGGTTGGATGGTGATTTTTATCTAAAACAAGTAAATAAAACAAAACAAAGGTAGATTTTAAGTTTTAAACAATGATATGAAAATATCCAGGGTTGTGAATCCTACCAATATCTTTTTAAGGATGAGTTGATTACCTTATGCTTGTGTAATTTGTCAGTTTATTAACCCGGAACACGAAGTTATGTAAAAGTCTCTTCCGATGGTCAGATGCAAACACCCAAATTAACCCAATTAATTATATTCCTATGTTAATTAAGAAACTTCAAATTCATTAAGTTTAAGTTCCAATTATGGCTATCCCCGCCCGACAGGTATAGTCCTATCCTGTAAGGAAATCTCTACGGTGAGTATGAGATCGTGAGCTATTGAGTCTATGGCTAAAACCTAAAATCTATTTTCCAAGTTTACCAAACCAATCTTATTAGTGGCCAATTAACAAGAAGCATTAAGAACTAGACTCAATAAATAAACCAATACATCACACAAGACATAAGAAAAGTCAACTTATTAAATCATTGATATTGGTTTTCATCACAACCCTAGATAACGTATTTAGTTACGACACATATCTAGGATGACCAAAGACATAAATAAAGAAAACATCATGCAAATAATTGAAAATTAAAAAGATAAAATTTACAACAATGAAATAAAATATCGGGGTTTGGGGATCCACTTTTATTATTTCAAATCTAGAAATCTTCCTTATTATAATATATAAATTTGTGTTATATTACCAACCGACCATATAGGCGGTATCCTGATTAAGTCAGATTTTTAATTAATTCCAACCGACCATAAAAAGGGTATCCAATTAAAGTCAGGTTAAAATTAATTTAATTAAGTCCAACCGACCAATAATGTGGTATCCAATTAAGTCAGGTTTTAAGATAATTTATATATTAAAATAGAGATAAATCTAAATTATAATAATAAAAGATTCATCTTTACCCCAGGAAAAAGAAGTTACCTACTCATGCTTTTAAATAAAACAAAGAAAGATTTATTACTTAAAATAAAAATTAAATACAAGAAAACTTAAATTAAACAAACAAGATATTGTCTTCATAGTATTCTAAGGAAATTCCCCAGAAGAAAGTATGAAGAATTCATTTGATTTCAGCCTCTATTTATAGCTCTAAAAATGGGTCACGTCGCGATGCGTAAAAGCTTGGCATCGCGACGCGCGCTACAGTGAATGGTGGCTGTCGGCAGACTCAATTATTGGCTCGGCGTCACTACGCGTGAATGTTTGGCATCACGACGTTGACGTCATGATGATGCAAGTGATGACGCTTGTCGACAGACTGAATTATTGTGCTGACGTCATAATGATGCAATGATGACGCATATGATGACGCATATCGGCAGCATAGTAATTGAGGCGTGTCACCATGCAGAGAGCTTGCGCGTCGCGACACGTGAACAGTGAATTCCCATTTCGCCTTTTTCATCCATTTTTCGCTGTTTTGGACCTGATTTGATTCCACAGAGTCCAAAAATCTTATTTATCTACAAAATAATACAAAACACATCAAAATATTCACAAAACTCAAGAAACTATACAAAATATTAAGTAAAAGGGGCGGTAAATATTACTATTTTTTCCGCTCATCACACCCCCAAACCTAACATTTTGCTAGTCCTCGAGCAAAACAACAAAATAAAATGCAATAAACAACTTTAAAATAAAATTAAACTAAGCCACTTTCGTAGGGATCATGGTTGCATTTAGCGTATGCAACAAGTCTTTAAACCATAAGTGTCCCTAGTGGACGAGTTGTAGTCTCGTGAGGACTTACATCGACGATACCCACAAACGTCAATCAAATGTATAATCAAACACGCAAAACAAGTTAGTGACTAAACATGTGAAATTGTTATCCAAGTTAATAGTTGTTTTCTTTCTTTCTAAATTACCAAATAAGTAAATTCTCCGATTATTTTTACCATTCTCCATATACACAACCAACAAGGTATTAATCAAATCATTGTGCCTACAATATCCATAAGTGTAGTTGAAAAGAGAGTAATATTTTTGTCCTAAAGTTATATCAGAATTCACATCTTTTTGGCAATGGTTTTTTTTTTTTTTAAATAAATAACATCTTCAATCCTTATATCGAGCTTTGGGCCAGTGCCTACCAAACCAGTTGGCTTTAGGGCATTAGGTGTTAAAAAACCCCTACGGACTTAATTACTTACGGATCTCAAATGTTAAAAGTTCTACCGTTTGACACGAACAATCATTGCTTACTGAGGCAAGACGTCCGGTTACTAAGTAGAAATTTTATTATTATTAACTCAGGCTTTTACCGTTTGATGTGAACAATCACTGCTTACTGAGGCAAGACGTCCGGTTACTAAGTAAAAGCATGGTTAACTATTTATATACACAAATTTTTTTCCTTTTTTTCTCTTCATTTTTTTAATTATTCCATCGCATTCAGATGCTTCTTCCAATAAACTAGAGCACAGAATATTACAAATTTTTCACCTACGACCCATGTCCGTATGTTACCATGCATGTTGATAATTCCTGTCAAATGAGCATATGAAGATCCAATTTAGTTAGTATTATGGAGAATTCACGAATTTAAATAATTCAAATGGAAATAAACAAAAATTAACTTGTTACGAAATAGGTTGAGATACGTCTCAGGAGTGGAAATTCCTTACACAGCTATCTCAAACACAATTCCACCTGTTAATTAAGTTAAAAACATAAAAATCAAATTTTTTATTTTTATTTTTTTTTTTTTGAAATTTTTGACTAAAATTCTAGCAAAAAAAAAAAACACAACGAAAAATAAAAACAAGATATTAGGTAATTATTCCCCTCCCCCAAACCTATTTGAGATATTTTCCCCAATGTCTAAAAAAAACAAGAAAAGATTAGAAGACAGTACCTGGTTAGCGTGGAATTGTACATTTAAAAAGAAAATTAAAGGTTAAGATCCAGATTTATCTGATACTTCTTACCACGATCATTATCAGACCAGTTTATCTGGGAAAGGATAGGGTCAATTTGTGGTTCAATGGCTAAGAGTTGGTCAATTAAATCATTGGTTGTTCTAGCAGTGAAGAGTGTATCTTTTACGGGTTTTAAAAGGAACTCATTTCTCCGGGCATCTTCAAGAAACACAAAAAGAGAGTCAAAAAAATCATCAACGTTAAACAGTCCAATTGGTTTCTGGTATATGTTCAAGTTCACCCAAGATAATACTGTGAAACTTTCCTCCATCGTGCCCAAGCCACCTGGCAAAACAATAAAAGCATCAGCACGGTTAATCATTTCAACAAGTCATTCGGACATACCTGGCACGATGCATTCCTCTTCGTTTGATTGTCCGATAAGATTCACCTATGTCAAAGGTTTTGGGATGATTCCCAAAACTTGACTACCTCCTTCCTGTACAGCCCTTGAAACGTACCCCATTAGTCCAAGATTGCCACTGCCATATACTAAGTGCATATTTTTCTCAGCCTTGACTCTACCCAATTCGTTTGCTGCTTCAGCGAATTCTGGTTTAGAACCAGAACTAGTAATGCAAGACAGACAGATGTTAATAACTCGTCTTCTTGAAGTTGCTTCCATTTTTTTATATTACTCTTTCAAATCTGGATGTCTACAAGAGGGCAATGACGAGCTTAATTTATAGATCCTGAAAAAGGGTGAGTAATAATAGCACTAATACCTGCCAAATGAAAATTATTAGCTGAATACTAAAATAAATCGTGAAAGTCAAAAAGTCTGGATCCTGTCGGTGAAAATAAAAGAAAATAACAAAACAAATCACAATTATTAGTTAAAGATAAAGAGATAACAATGTGTACATGAGGTAACGGCTTGAATGACATCTATGTGTCAGAGACAAGCTTCACATCCAATTTTTTTATAAATTGGCAAATAAGGTCTTTTAAAGTCAGATTCCCGAGACTTAGTTGTTGTATTTCTCTTTGAAACTATGTATGTAAAGTTCGAATCGCGTGATACACATATCCACTGGGATGTGTCTCAAGAGTCAATGATATGTCATCTAAAGACTCCTTACTCATGCCATCCCTAATGAATTTTATATTATCTTCGTAGTTATCAGACACCATTCCTAAGGAATGACAACGAGTATTGCATGTATAGCGTGCACATTTATAACAAACACCTAATCGTTTAGATCTACTTTTCTTAGCATATGTGTTTTTTCCTAAACCCGGTAGAAATGAAATAAAAGAGTCAGATGACTCACTTGCCAATCGGACTCGTGCTTCAATTATCCAGCTAATGTCACTAGGAATATCTTTGATCATCATAAGTCTCATTCGCTCAATGCGTACTTTGTAGACTTTCATCAGAGAGTTTTAAGGGAGAGAATGAAAATACTTGTGAAGATTTATGAGAACATATTTCATCATGTCTATGACTTTTCCTACAAAAATTAAACACACAAAAATAAAACACACCAAATCTCAATATATACACAAATTGCATGGGTTTCCTCCCTGCTAGCGCTAAGTTTAACATCGTCAGCTAGACATGACTGCCCGAACGTTAGGCTGGATCTACAAGTGTGAGACTTTCTTTTTATCACTCAAATGATTCTCCCCAATAGTGTTTGACACGTTGGTTGTTGACCTTGAATGTGTTGTTGGAGTTGGGGTTATGTATCTCAACTACTCCGTAGAGTAACACCTGGGTAATCACAAATGGACCTGACCACCTAGATTTCAGCTTGCAAGAGAAAAATTTCAACCTTGAATTGTATAACAACACATGTTGCCCTGGTTCCAGTTGTCTTCGCACTATTTTTTTTATCATGCCATTTTTTGGTCTTTTCTTTGTACAGTTTGACATTCTCATAAGCATGAAGGCAAATTCCTCTAATTCGTTCAGTTGGTGGAGTCGTTTCTCTCTTGCTACTTGCAGATCAAAATTTAGCTTCTTCAGTGCCCAATACGCTTTATGTTCTAGCTCCACAGGCAAATGACATGCTTTCCCAAAAACCATTCGGTATAAAGACATTCCAATAGGTGTCTTGTAAGCTGTCCGGTAGGCCCATAATACATCATCCAGTTTTATAGAATAGTCCTTCCTTGTTGACCCAATGGTTCTTACCATGATTCTTTTGATCTCTCTGTTTGAAACTTCAACCTGACTACTAGACTACGGATGGTAAGCAGTGGCAACTTTGTGAGTAACTTCGTATTTGGGTAGAAGTACATCAAAGTATTTATTGTAGAAATGTGTACAATCATCCCTGATGATTGCCCGAGGTGTTCCGAAACGAGTGAAAATATTCTTTTTGATTAATTTTAACACCACTTTGGAGTCATTTGATGGCAATGCTGTTACTTCAACCCATTTGGAGACGTAGTCTACTGCAACTAGAATGTACATGTTTCCATATGATGGAACAAAAAATCCCATAAAATCATTCCCCTATACATCAAATATCTCCACTTCAAGAATGCTTTGAAGAGGTCCTTCATTTCTCCTCGAAATATTTCCCGTTCTCTGGCACCTTTCACATTGAAGCACGAATAAGTGAGCATCTTTAAACAAAGTGGGCAAGAACAAACCTGATTGTAGGACTTTGGCTGTAGTTTTATCTCCGCTGAACTGTCCGCCATATGGTGATGAATGATAATATTGTAAGACACTATTGACCTCCTCATGTGGTACACAACGCCACAATAACTGATCATCACAATGTTTGAATAAGTGCGGTTCATCCCAGACATAATGCTTGACTTCTTTGAAGAATTTCTTCTGTTGCTGATGTATCCATTCCAACGGCCATTTCCCTGATACTGTGTAGTTTACATAGTCAGAATACAATGGGACTTCATACTGCTTGATGGCAAACAACTGGTCATCTAGAAAAGTTTCTTTTATTGTCAGTTCATTGATAGTTGTTCCTCCATTTTCGAGCATTGACAAGTGATCTGCCACTTGATTTTCTGTCCCTTTCCTGTCTCAGATCTCCACGTCAAATTCTTACAGTAGAAGCACCCAACGGAACAATATGGGCTTGCCATCTTTCTTCGCAATTAATTATTTGATTGCTGAATGATCTGTGTAGACCACCACTTTGGGACCCAACAAATATTATCAGAATTTATCAAAAGCAAACACAACTGCGAGCAACTCATTTTCAGTTGTTGTGTAGTTAAGTTGTGTTTTATTCAAAGTTTTACTGGCGTAGTAAATGGTGTGAAAAAGTTTTGCCTTACGTTGTCCCAAAACTGCACCTACAGCAAAATCACTAGCATCGCATATCACTTCTAATGGAAGCGTCCAGTCTGGTGCTACTGTGATGGGGCAGAGACCAGCTTCTGTTTCAAGATCTCGAAAGCATGGTGGCATTCTTTGGTGAAGTTGAAAGGCACGTCTTTCTTTAGCAGATTGCATAATGGTTTAGCAATCTTGGAGAAGTCTTTGATAAATCTCCTGTAAAATCCTGCATGCCCGAGAAAACTTTGAATCCATTTGACGGATGATGGTGGATGTAATTTTTCTATCGTCTCGATCTTTGATTTGTCTACCTCAATTCCTTTCTGTGAGATCCGTTGTCCCAGGACAATGCCTTCCTGCACCATAAAGTGGCATTTCTCCTAGTTGAGTACCAAATTTGTATCTCCGCATCTTTGTAACACTTTTTCCAGATTTTGCAAGCAGTGGTCGAACGAGTCTCCAAACATTGAGAAGTCATCCATAAAGACTTCCATGCTTTGTTCTATCATGTCTAAAAAGATGGTCATCATGCAACGTTGAAATATGGTAGGAGCATTACATAGTCCAAATGGCATCCTGCGGAAAGAAAAAGTACCATACTGGCATGTAAAAGTGGTTTTCTCTTGATCTTCTAGGGCGATGGTAATCTGATTGTATCCTGAGTATCCGTCCAGAAATAGTAGAATTCATGTCCCGCCAATCTGTCTAGCATCTGGTCAATGAATGGTTGTGGGAAATGATCTTTCTGTGTTGCTTTGTTCAGTTTCCTGTAGTCCATACACACTCTCCATCCAGTCATTGTCCTTGTTGGAATCAGCTCATTCATTTCATTGGTGACCACATTCATTCCTCCTTTCTTGGGTACATATTGCATAGGACTCACTAAAGTGCTGTCAGACATGGGGTATATGATGCATGTGTCCAACCATTTGATGATTTATTTCTTTACGACTTCTTTCATGATTGGATTTAGTCTCCATTGATGCTCCAATGTGGCTTTGAACTTGTCGTTCATCAGAATTTTGGGCATGTAAAATGATGGACTGATGCCTCGAATGTCTGCTACAGTCCAGCCAATAGCTCTCTTGTGCTCGCGTAACACTCTCAAAACTTATCTTCATGCACCCATGTGAGTGACGAAGAAATAATCACAGGTAAATCAGAAGATTTTTCCAAGTATGTATACCTGAGATGGCTCGGAAGTGGCTTTAGTTCCAACTGCAGTGGTTCTTCAATCACGGGCTTGATTCGCTCCTTTTTTCAGTAGTTCAAAACTTTCCACTTGTGGTGTCGATCTTAAGCGAGAGGCTTCGTCAAGATATTTGATACATTCCAGAATCCCATCATCTAATTCCCTGGCAGTCATGTTGGTGATGCATGATTCACGTTTGTCAGTGGAAAGTTGCATTGCATCTGTGTTTTGGGTGATACTATCTATTACATCAAGTCTGAAACATTCCTCATTCTTTTCGTCATTCGGGAATTTCATGGTTTTGAAAATATTGAATGTTACTTCTTGGTCATGCACCCTTATGGTTAGTTCACCTTTTTGTACATCAGTAATAGTTTGACCTATACCCAAGAATTGTCTCCCGATGATGATGGGTACGTCTTTTTCTTCTTCCATGTCAAGGACAATGAAATCTGCTGGGAAAATGAATTTGTCAACTTTGACAAGCACATCTTCCACTACACCTCTCGGAAATATGAGCGATCTATCAGCAAGTTGCAGAGTGACTGAGGTGGGCTTTGCTTCTCCAATTTGCAGTTTCCTGTAAATGGACAAAGGCATCAAGTTAATACTAGCACCTAAATCACACAAAGCCTTACCGAAGTAATGTTCTCCTATGGTGCAAGGGATGGTGAAACTACCAGGATCTTTCAACTTTGGGGGGAGCTTCCTCTGAATGATGGCGCTGCATTCTTCTGTCAATGCTACCGTCTCGTAATCTCCCAATCTTCGCTTTCATGACAGAATATTTTTCATGAATTTGACATAGTTGGGCATTTGTTCCAACACTTCTGCGAATGAAATGTTGATATGCAGCTTTTTGAAGATCTCCAGGAATCGAGCAAATTGTTTATCCAGTTTGTGTTTCTGAAGTCTCTGTGGAAAAGGTGGAGGTGGAGTGAATCTTTCTCGATCATTTTCTTTTGCCTCTTTTTCCTCCATCTGTGGATCTAATTCGTTGTTTTCTTTTGGAACATTCCCAGTAGATGCCTTGACTCCAACATCTTTATTGATTTCAGTGCGGCTTTTCAAATTGATGGCTTAACATTACTTATTCCCTCTGTTCCTTGGATTTGGTTCTGTGTTGGAAGGGTACCTTGCGGTCTGTAACTCTCAGCATTGGCCAGTTGTGCCAATTGATTTTCCAGTGCCTTTATAGAAGCTGATTGGCTTTGAAACATAGCATCGTATGTTGCTTGTTGCTTTTTCATCTGGGCAAGCAATTCTGCTATCTCTGGTTCTTTTTCATACTCCTGACCTTTGTTCTGATGTTGGAATCCGGGTGGTGGATTGTTCATTTGCCCTGTATTGTTGCTCCATGCGAAATTAAGATGATTCCTCCAACCTGGGTTGTAAGTATTGGAATATGATTGTTTCTCTGTCTGTTGAAATTGCTGACATAGTTCACAGTCTCATCATGTTGGTTGTAAGATTTTTTCTCTGGTGCTCCTCCATATGGTGAACTTGTGGATCCAGCATTAACCTTAATGTTAAGAGTTTCCAGAATTTTGCATATCTGATCCAGCTTGGCATTCATAGTTGTGTTGGCTCCTACTTCGTGGATTCCTGCAATTTAATGGATCATGCTCCTTTCTGTTGGCCACAAGGAATTATTGTTGGCCATTTCTTCAATTAAGTCTCAGGCATGATATTCTCTTTTTGCCATTAAAGCTCCTCCAGCAGCAGCATCTATTGTAGTTCTCATTAGTCCAAAAAGTCCATTGTAGAAGGTTTGGACTTGTAGCCACTTTGCAATATCATGGTGAGGAAATTTTTGGAGCAATTCCTTATATCTTTCCCAAGCTTCGCAGAGGGATTCTGAGTCATGTTGCACAAAGGATGTGATATCGTTCCTCAGCTTTGCTGTTCTGGCTAGGGGAAAGTATTTTGCAAGAAATTTGGTGGCAAGAGTGTTCCAAGTTGTGATGGAACCTGCTGGTAGTGAATGGAGCCAAGCCTTAGCTTTATCTTTCAAAGAATATGGGAACACACGCAGACGCATTACTTCTTCTGTCGCTCGGTTATAATTGAATGTACCAAAAACTTCTAGGAAGTTGCTGATATGGGCATTAGTATCTTCAGCTGCACTTACCCCAAACTGAACTGATTGTTGTAACATTTGAATGCATGTTTTGATGTCACACGCATTTTCTGGTAAGGGAGGAAGTACAATGCATGATATGAAGCCGTCAACCCCCGGAATTGTTCTGTCTCGAATGGGAATTGGTGGTGCAACTTCCAAAGGTTCAGGTTCTTGATTGTTCACGTTAATCAGTGCTTCTTGGCCTTCTCGCCTTTCCCTTCTCAACTGTCTGATTGTTCTTTCAATTTCTGGGTCAAACGGACGGATTTCAAAGCTTCTGCTTCTTCTCATGTAGTGTTTGAGAACTTGAAACACAAGAAAATAAAAATAATAAGTAAAAAAAAATTAGACACAAGTAAAGTATCTAACTTCAAAATTAATAGTAAAAGATAAATAAGTCCCCGGCAACGGCTCCAAAAACTTGACTGGTGGTAAACACACACGTAACGCAAGCGCACATATCGCTCAAGTAGTGTAAAATATATCGATCCTACGAGGACTTAATACATATGCTATCAATTTATGAAGCTAAATGTCTACGAGTATCTAATTGATTTGATTGTTGGTTGGATGGTGATTTTTATTTAAAACAAGTAAATAAAACAAAACAAAGGTAGATTTTAAGTTTTAAACAATGATATGAAAATATCCAGGGTTGTGAATCCTACCAATATCTTTCTAAGGATGAGTTGACTACCTTATGCTTGTGTAATATGTCAGTTTATTAACCTGGAACACGAAGGTATGCAAAAGCCTCTTCCGATGGTCAGATGCAAACACCCAAAGTAACCCAATCAACTATATTCCTATGTTAATTAAGAAACTTCAAATTCATTAAGTTTAAGTTCCAATAATGGCTACCCCGCCCGACAGGTATATTCCTATCCTGTAAGGAAATCTCTACGGTGAGTATGAGATCGTGAGCTATTGAGTCTACGGCTAAACCTAAAATCCCTTTTCCAAGTTCATTTTAAGTTTACCAAATCAATCTTATTAGTGGCCAATTAACAAGAAGCATTAAGAACTAGACTCAATAAATAAACCAATACATCACACAAGACATAAGAAAAGTCAACTTATTAAATCATTGATATTGGTTTTCATCACAACCCTAGATAACGTATTTAGTTACGACACATATCTAGGATGATTAAAGACATAAATAAAGAAAACATCATGCAAATAATTGAAAATTAAAAAGATAAAATTTACAACAATGAAATAAAATGTCGGGATTTGGGGATCCACTTTTATTATTTCAAATCTTGAAATCTTCCTTATTATAATATGTAAATTTGTGTTATATTACCAACCGACCATATAGGCGGTATCCTGATTAAGTCAGATTTTTAATTAATTCCAACCGACCATAAAGAGGGTATCCAATTAAGTCAGGTTAAAATTAATTTAATTAAGTCCAACCGACCAATAAGGCGGTATCCAATTAAGTCAGGTTTTAAGATAATTTATATATTAAAAAGGAGATTAATCTAAATTATAATAATAAAAGCTTCACATTTACTTTAGCAGAAAGAAGTTACATACTCATGCTTTTAAATAAAACAAAGAAAGATTTATTACTTAAAATAAAAATTAAATACAAGAAAACTTGAATTAAACAAACAAAATATTGTCTTCTTAGTATTCTAAGGAAATTCCCCAGAAAAAGTATGAAGAATTCCTTTGATTTCAGCCTCTATTTATAGCTCTAAAAATGGGTCAAGTCGCGATGCGTAAAGGCTTGGCGTCGCGACGCGCGCTACAGTGAATGGTGGCTGTCGGCAGACTTAATTATTGGCTCGGCATCACGACGCGTGAAGGCTTGGCGTCATGACGCTGACGTCATGATGATGCAAGTGATGACGCATGTCGACAGACTGAATTATTGTGCTGACGTCATAATGATGCAATGATGACGCACGTGATGACGCATGTGATAACGCGTGTCGGCAGCATAGTAATTGAGGCGCGTCGCCATGCAGAGAGCTTGCGCGTCGCGACGCGTGAACAGTGAATTCCCATTTTGCCCTTTTTCATCTGTTTTTCACTGTTTTGGCCCTGATTTGATTCCATAGAGTCCAGAAATCTTATTTATCTACAAAATAACATAAAACACATCAAAATATTCACAAAACTCAAGAAACTATACAAAATATTAAGTAAAAACGGCGGTAAATATTGATATTTTTCCGCTCATCACACCCCCAAACCTAAAATTTTGCTAGTCCTCGAGCAAAACAAGTATGTTCGTAAATCTTTTATCCAAACACTTGTAAGAGGTTTGTGAGTGAACCTTTATCTAAAACTCATTATAAGGTTTTTGAGTAAGCCTACGCATAAAACTCATTGTATAGGTTCTTGAGTGAGCCTATATCTAAAACTCATTGTAAGGGGTTTGGAGTGAACCTAGTGTGTAAAACTCTTGGTTGCAGGTGAGCCACGGAAAACTCGGTTGATAGTGGAAATCTTCAAGCGCAGCTTGGGGGAGTGGGCGTAGCCATTGTTGGCCGAACCACTATAAATCATGGTGTTATTTTCTCTATCACTAACTTTTTACTTGTTGCAAGCTTTTATTTACATATATGCTTTTTGTTTAGAAACTTGTATATAGGTGATATATTGAAATAGAGAAAATCGACATAATCTAAATTGGTAAAATTAGATCAAATCGTTAAAGATTTTAAATTCTGCATTATTAGACAATAACACAATTCACCCCCTTTTGGGAATATAGAGTTTGATTATTGTAGTGCTTGTAGGTAATTTCACAATAACCCACTACAAGAAAAAAGACCTTTACTGACACTAAGGTTAGTGACACTAGGCTAAAAGTGTCAGAAACGACGTGTAAATGTGCCTATTTCCGTGTTTTTCACTTAAATATCAATAATTACTGACACTATGGTATCAGTGATTTTAGTGTCAGTAATTACTATTACCATAGTATCAGTAAGAAATAAAAAAAAAAAAAACGCGTAGTCGTCTGGAGTCGAACCAACACCTCACGGAAGTGACGTTTTTCGCATATATTACTGACACTATAGTATCAGTAAATTTAGTGTCAGTAATTAATGATACCTAAGTATCAGTAAAAAAAAATTAAAAAAAAAATTTATTTCCTTAAAATCAAACCCTCATCTCCACTATCCGCTTCTCAAAACTCTCCCCATTCCTCTCAAAACACCTCATCTCCACCTCCACCAACTCCATAACAACAATCACTTCCCCATCTCCCTTCCCCTCTCTCCTCTTCAGCCGCCGCTCCGTCGCCCCTCTCTCCCACGCCGTCCAGTCCCTATCTCCCTCCACCACTCGCTTCTCCCAAATGCGATGCTGTGTCAACCGCTCCGGAAAGCCCGCCTACTCCCCCCTCAACTCCGGCTCCAACTTCAGCGACCGGCATTATATTTGAATAAAGGTCCTAATTTTCGTGTTGCCCTTGTGTGTTTTTCTTTTATGTATTTGAATGAGATCCGTCCCACACCTCTTATTTGTTCAGGGCCGGCGGCGTGAACTCTGATTCGATCTGTTTTGGGATTCAGATTTTCAACTATTTGTAAACGGGTGCTTAATTGAACTGCGTTGTTGATCTATGCTATAATTATTTAAAACATACTTCCTCATTTTTATTTATTTATTTATTTGCATTATATATATAGAAGTGTTCTAACTTTCTGTCAGGACACATGATTCTGTTCACATCCAAAGTGCCAATATAGTGCTCTTATCATTAAATATTTGCTGGCTAAGGTCATTGAATTAGTGTTCACTCCACTGCAATAATTGAAAGGGATTTCAGGGACCTTGCCTGTAGTTTTAAAGAAAAGTGACAATAGAACGGCAGAGTTTAGTGTGCTGCCTATTGACAGAACTCTCCTTTTCCTTTGTGAATTGTTTTATTTGTTTGACTGATTATCCTGTTCCTATCATGGTTGTGATTTCTGAAATATTGGGTTTTGTTGCAGTGATGCATTATAGAATTAGTTAGAAACTCTCCTAGAAAATCTTGTGGGGCATTTTTTAATTGATTAATTTCTTTTGATTAGGTTGATACTTTTGAAGACATCTGCCTCTTTTTTGTTTTTAATTGTTTTAATTGGTGCTTTTGTTCTTACAGCCTGGTCCTAGTGGCAGCAAATTATGTTTTGCCTGTGAACAAGGATACTTCTGGTTCAGATGAACATTTGGGTAAGTTAAGGGAGATTTGTCTGTAAATATCAATCTCGTTTGCATTCATAATTTCAAGGTATGTGTATGGGTAAAAGTCCTCTCCATGTGTTTGATGAAATGCCTGTGAGAAATAATTTTATCATGTAAAAACATTTGACACTTCGTTTGGATAAGAGATCAATAAGAGGGAAAGAAATCGTGTGGAATTTTTCGTCGAAAATAATTTTTGAAACCCTGAAATCTCCTGGCATTTTCTGTGTTCACTAAGTTCTATACCAGGGAGGGACTACTGCTGGACTCTAAAACATAGGTTGGAAATTTAAATGCCAAACTTAGTATAATATTTGTTAGTTTAAGTTTAGGATTTAAAAAGCGTGTTGCGAGTAGGTGTCTGCAAGTGTATGTTTCGAAATCTAATACTAATGTGCTGGAAAGCTCTCATATTAATGTGTCGCTATAACATCATCCTCCGTATATATGCTTTTGATAAGCATGCCTGTGTATGTGAATAGCTTGTGTATGTGAATTTGTGATTTATATTAGCCTCAATAGTGATTTTATGCATAAAAAATGAATTAGATATAATAGGGATTGGATGTATTCCATTGTTTTTTACCTTTTTATGCAAATTGAATTTTACACCTCAATCGGCTGAGGACGGTGTATGTCAAGACTAAATGCGTAATGTTGACAATTTCTGACTGGAACTAGCTGATTTTGAGAAGCAATGGTTTGAACCTAATTTTCGTAACATCCATGCTTGGGAGAAAGAATGAGACTTGTCGAACAAACATTTCTTAAAGCATCTCAATTGTTCACCAATAAGTAAACATAGTATTTTCTGATGCATGTTAATAGTTTTTTATTTATGTGCTACATGCCTACACATGCTTTTACAAATCAAGGAAACATTTAATGCTTACATCCTCTATATGAATGCAAACTTTATCCAATCCCCATGTGATAATAAAATATAAAGTACCTATGATATGAGCCTTTGTAAATTCTTCATGTTTTTGCTCCTTACTGGAAAAGAGCTCAAGCTTTTCGAAAGGAAATCTCCAGCTGTACCATCTAACATCAAAAGACTGTCTTCACGCCATTTTATGCTTTAACTTGATTTGCATTTTTATTTTGTGTCTAAGCTGTTTTGAATATTGTTTTCTGCATTATATTCCAAATTAATACATTTCTTTCATTTATCAAATGATCGATGAAAGATACATTTGGGCAATACTAGCCTCTGCCCTAGATGTTTCTCTTTATTTCTATGCTTTTTATTGTATGTTATTGATTTGTTTGTTTTGGTGATTATGTAGCGGTATGAAAGATACAACTTGTTATTATGGATGTCATTTGGTTTTTTATATGCATGCTCTTAGGTTGTTGGTATGGTTATTGTCAATAAGTGCTTTATGTGACAAAAATTAGATTATGGTTATATTTTGTATTTATATTTTGTATTTTTATTTGGATGTATTTAATGTTTTTATTTATGAAGATATCGATTTTTTTGGAAGTCCATCTAATTCTTAACATTTGGTTTATAATTTCAGATTTTGTGCCAGATATCATATTGTTGGGGGATTGTTGCAGGCTTCTCAACAAGTATCATGAATTTTGGTGGGGGCATGACATTTTGGTGGGACTTTAAGAGTAGTTTTTGAAATATATATATGTTAATTTAAAGATTGTCTATGGAGTTTTTGTATTCATCATGTGATACTGTTGAATTGATTAATACGATTAATCTATTATATTGCGAATTTTATATAAATGTAATTTTTTAGTTTTTTATTTCATTGAGTTGGTATATATATATATATATATATATCTATATATATATATATATATATATATATTTTATGATTAATTTAATTACAAAACATAAGAAATATAATTGTGAAATAATACGATTTTTAAATTTTAAAAGATATTGACGGATATTGATACTATAGTAACAATAATTACTGACACTAAAAATCAAATATATGCGATATACTGATACTGCAGTAACAAAATTTACTGACACTATAGTATCACTAAATACTGATGTTATAGTGTCAATAATTTACTGACACTAAAATAGTGTGAGAGATTACTGATACCATAGTGTCAATAATTTTCTGATACTACAGTATTAACGTTTACTGACACTAGAAACTAGTGTCAGTGATTTCTGGCTGCGGCAACACTGACACATTTAATTAGTGTCAGTAAAACCCTTTACTGACACTAATTTAGTATCAGTAAAAGCCTTTTTTTCTTGTAGTGACCCATTTTTAAAAAGTTTAACCCGTAACGCAGGGAATGAAAAATTTTTATAACTCCAGATTTGTCAAAAAAAAAAAAAATTAAATGAATAAAATCTAAGAATATAGGAATAAATAGGATATAACTTGAGAGATTGAGTTTATTAATAATAAGTAATAAGAAAGTAGATTAATAATAAGGCAGTTTATACTGCAACTGGTGCAATAACTGAGGCCTGAGGGTTATCCGTGGGGTTCTTGTTTGTTTGTGTTTGTTAGTTGGTAGTTTATTGAACTTTTTGTTGGTTTTTGTTTCCTGAATAACTCTTTTCTCAACATACAAAAGGCTTGGTGCGGACTAAGTGTATAGAGTTGATGTGAAGATTGAAGTTTTTCGGAGATTTTCGAGATTTTTACATAAATCTATTAGTTATTCTGTATTAGATTGGTTATATGTTGTTGTAAAAGTTGTTGTAACAATATATGTATTATGTTGTTTCACTTCTAATTATGAATATATGGTCATCGAAGTTATACTGAGGCTGAGGTAGGGAGACCATACCGGACCCGTAAAATCCTCATGTTCCTAAGTAGTTTTAGTTGTGAATATGTATTTCTGTTAGTTATGGGAAACACATAATACATATATTATGTTATGTTGTTAGGTTTATCCTAATTAAACTTGAGTTTTAGGATTTTCTAAGTTTATTTTCGAGCTTTTATAACCGTATAATTATATTCTTATGATATTTTTATGAATGAATGAATTTCAACTTCAAAAAAAAATTAATAAATAAATAAATCTCACAGGAAAGTTTAGTCCTTGTCCCCAACGTTATTCTATTATGGCTCCGTATAAAGTAAAACCAGAAAAAAAAAATCGATAAACTCAATTAAATAATATTTTTTCACAACCCTGACTTTGACAAATGCTAAATTAATAACTCAATAAATTTATAAGATTATACAATATTAATATTTTAAAAAATCTCCTGTAGCTTCATATAAGATACATTACACAAATTAATAATTTACTAATTATGCAAAAAAAAAAAAAATCATAAAAATAGTCAATATTTATTCACCAATAATATAAATACAATCATTTTTTTACATGCCGTAATATAAAGGCAGTCAATATTTACATGTCAATAATATAAAAATTATTGACTATCGTTTAAGGCAGGCCAATTTATTTAATTATTTTTTTATGTCCTTACGGATTATACAATTGACTAAATCACGTATTTTACATGTTGATATGCTTGATAGTTGTGAATGTGATATTTTGAATAATTTATTAATGTGCAACAAAATCTATAAAGATAGTTAATATTTATATGCTAATAATATAAGGATAGTCAATATTTATTAGCAATAATTCAAAAATCAATGGCTATTTTTTCAAGCCATGCTGAATCCTTTGACATAGCCTTTCCATATTGATTTGCTTGACAATTGTGAACATGATTTTTTTTACAAAAATGATACTCTCACCAACAAATTTACAAACTCTCTCACTGTAGCTACAGTGATTCACTGTAGATTACTGTAGCTACAGTGAGGGGTTTGTAAATTTGTTGTGAGAGTATCATTACTCTTTTTTTAAACAAATAATTTACCAATGTGTAAAAAAATTTAAAAGGATAGTCAATATTTACATGTGACTAATATGGTAGTCGATATTTACATGTAATGATGTAAATATCCTTTTAAAATACCAACAATCCCAAAAATACCCCCTCGCCCTGGATTCACTATTAAAAAATTGTCAGAATACCGAAGGAAATTACTGACAGAAAATAATATGTTGGTAATTATCTAACGGATTATAAAATAATCTTTAAAAATTTTAGCAACGGAATTTGAGAAGGAATTCCGACGGTAATATAGTGATGAAATATTTTGTCACTAAATGGAGTGTCAAATTATGACGCCACGAATTAGTAAGGGAATACCATCAATTTAGTTGGCGAAGAAAATATTCCATTGCTAAACCAATATTTGTTCTCTAACCTTACAAGATATAAAGCAACACCATTTTTTTTTTCATCGGGCCATTTAGAAATCTATAATGGACACGTCTGAACTATCTTAATCGTGTTTTTCTTATTTTCTACTCAATCAATGTTACATTTTTTTTCTTCTAATTTCGTTATTTCTAACTTTGTCTCTCCTAATCTACTCACAAATCCATCCGTATGTGCTCATCTCGGCTAAACTCATTTTTTGTACATCTTGATATTTTATTGTCCAAAACTATTTTCCATAAAAAATTGTAGGTCTCATGACCGTCTAATATGTATGGTAAAATACCGGATCGGATCTGAGCTTTGCCCGATCAATTCAATTAGTCACTCACAATATATTTTCATTATTCAACTATTTGACAGCACAAAAAATTTATGTTCAACTCTTTGACAATATGGCACACTCCGTACATATAGACATTTTAGACGCATCTCTACTAGAAATGCATACAAAATACCTATATGTACTATATGTATTAGAGTTCGAGTAGCAACACCAACAAAATCGAGGCCTCCTTAGAATAAAGTCATGCAAGCTGAGACAACGAGCCCCACAAACCAGAGAATAGAACTCGTGTGGGAGATTTATATCTCCTTTAGACATATTTTTCTTGAAAGAAAATTTCATTAATTAAGAAAAATAGTTACAACTGATATTGATCGGATTTTTATATTGTGTTGACGGTTAATTTTTATTTCAGGGACAAATCGATAAATTCACTCCTCGAATAATCTTCTCTCAACTGTGAATTTATTTGGTTTGAGGACCAAAGGCAAACTTAACTAAAAAAACGAGAAAACACACAGAATATACAGAGGGTTTAACGTGGGCAAACAAAATTACAACATCTTAGAATAAATTTGACATTTGAGTGATTTATGCTTTTGACCAAGTTCTATATATTATATATATATATATATATATATATATATTTGTAATTAGTGAGTTGTTCTCATTTGTAATTCTAATTTTCACTGTTCAATTTTTGTTTTTATGTTTAATTGAATTTCCCTCTTTTTATTTGCTGAAATTATTTTTAATAGGAAATGGAAAGAGAATGGAAGTTGTATTTTAAAGTCTGATTTATTAATTTTGACACATAATTTAGGAGGACATAGTTTATATATGCAAATTATATATTGTAAAAAAAATAAATAAAAAAAAAAAATAACCGAAAATGTATTATAAAAGTTATTTCAAAGGAAATGAAATCGCCATTTTATCTTTATTTAGAGGATCCTAATTCTATTTCTTAACCTTACAAAATTTTGCTAATTTCTCTGTAATTGTCCATTAACAAAAACTTTTAGTTTGTCTTTTATAATATTTCTTTCCACGAAATTTGGGTCATGTTGCTAAACAAACATCTAGCGTAGGATTCTTTCAAGATTATATAATATAGAGTAAGTGAACCAATCCATTTGCCTTTAACATGTTTGGCATTTTATTCTTTTCATTTGTGAAAGCATAAGAAGGGCTATTTTTTTAATATAAAAATCAGACAAGATAAACAATTTTTTTCCTTTTAGTGCTACTAATACAAATTTTGGTTTTTAACATTTTATTATTAAATTTATGAAAAAATAACAATTGTATATTACGAATTTTAAAATATTATATATTTTATTATTAAACCTATGCCAAAATAATAACATTTTACTATAAAAATTATATAAAATATAATATTTTATTCTTTTTCCTGTTGGTTGATCTTAATGTTAAAATATAATGATCAATTAAAATTTTGATGTAAGAATAATAAAATATTATTTTACCATAAGTTAATAAAAAAATAAAATATTATAACAATATCCAATTGTTATTTAATTTTACGATGAATGTAGTAGTAAAATGTAAATAACCCTAAAAATTCTAAAGTATTTTACGACACCTAACTTTGCTTCCTTTTGCTTTATTTTATATATATTATTTTAAAATAATTTCTCACGATGCCGAAATCATCTTTAAGGATTTATCACGTTTGTCAAAGATCAACAATGAATTTACTAGTAACGTTAGTTTTGAAAGTAGGGGATCGTGGGCTGAAATTGGCATGTAAGTAAAGTGAAATTGAGAATAATTGTTAGATCTGGAGGCGTTGCCTACCATATAAAAATAAAATAATAATTAGGAGTCTTAGCCTACCATAAATATCAACAATAAAATAAAGCAATGAGATACAGATTTAACGTGGTAAAACCCTCACTGTGAGGGAAACATCCACGGGTAAAATTAGAAGGATTTCACTATAGTGAAAGAATTTTACAACCTCTCTCTAAAGACAAGAAGTGAACAATCTCACACTCTCTTAGAATATGAGAACTACAACTCTCTCACAAACTCTTAAGAAAAAACTATATTTTCTCTTTTAGAATACAAAAGATTTGGTTGAGAATGGGATGAGCAATGATTCACAAACCAACAATTCTCCCACTTGGAAACTTGATTGAGAACCAATCATCTTCCACACCATCATTTCTACTTTGCCGTCTTCAAGCTGCTTACGTTTCTGTTAAGCCATAAGAGGATCTACACCATACAAACTTGTCTGTATTGATAGGCTTGGTCACTACGTCTGCAAGGTTCTCATTGGTGTGTACTTTTAACAAGTCCACACTGTCTTCTTCCACTACTTCACGAACAAAGTGGTATTGTACCCTTATATGCTTCGTTCTTGAATGAAAAGCTGGATTCTTTGCAATATACAAAGCACTCAAACTGTCACAAAATAATGGAATCTTCTCTTGTTTGTGCCCGAGCTCCTCTAATAACCTTTGAAACCAAATAGCTTCCTTGCAAGCTTGTGTAACTGCCATGTACTCAGCTTCTATTGTAGACAAAGCCACAACACTCTATAACTTGGATACCGAGCTCACTGTTCCTCCTGCAAGTACAAACATATAACCCGTGGTGGATTTTCTTTTTTCAAGATCTCCTGCAAAATCTGAATCCACGTAGCCCCTGACAACCAATTCTGATCCTCCATAACATAATGCAACCTCTGAGGTTCCTTTGATATATCTAAGGATCCTCTTAATAGCATTCCAATGCTCTCTACCAGAATTTTCCATAAAACGACTAACTGCTCCCACTGCTTGTGCAATGTCTAGTCTTGTACAAATCATGGCGTACATTAAGCTTCCTACTGCTGATGCATACGGTACTCGAGACATCTCTTTCCTCTCAGCTTCATTGCTAGGACACATAAAAGAGGATAACTTGAAATTAATAGGAAGTGAGGTAGAAATTAGTTTACAATCTTCCATGTCGAATCGCCATATGATTTTCTTCAAGTAGTTTTTCTGAGAAAGCCAAATCTTCATGTTATTTATGTCTATGTGTATTTGCATCCCTAGAATCTTGTTTGCTAGTCCCAGATCCTTCATGTCAAACTCCCTAGCTATCTGTGCCTTTAATTCTTGGACTCGATCTTTGTTAGGGCCTGCTACTAACATGTCATCCACATACAACAACAAGATATTGAAGTCATTATTTCCAAACCTCTTGTAATATATACAATGGTCTTAACTGAGTCTGTTGTACCCAAGGCAAATAATAAAGGAATCAAATTTCTTATACCAACATCTCGGCGTCTGTTTGAGACCATATAGAAATTTGTTCAACCTGCAAACCAAGTTCTCTTTGTCTATTTCAAAAAAACCTTATGGTTGGAGCATATAAATTTCTTCTTCAAGTTCTCCATGAAGAAATGCAGTTTTCACATCCAACTGTTCCAAATGAAGGTCAAAAGTAGCACATATAGCCAGGACCACTCTGACTGTTGTAAGTCAAACCACTGGAGAAAATATCTCATTGAAATCAATCCCTTCTTTCTGAGCATATCCTTTCACCACCAATCGTGCACGATATCGTTCCACTTGATCATTGTTATCTCGCTTGATCTTGTAGACCCATTTATTACCAATGGATTTTCTTCCACGTGGAAATGGTACTAGATCCCATGTATCGTTTCTGTGCAAAGCTTCTATTTCTTCTTGCATTGCTGCCATCCACAAAGATGCATTTACATATTTTATAATGGAAAATTGATGGCTCTCCATCCTCTATTAGAAGACAGTATGCAATGTTACTCTATGTATCATACTCTGAGTGCCAACCTAAAGGTCTTCTCTCTCGAGTTGATCGACGAACTTCAGAAGCTTCAAACTCGACTGGCTCTTGTACCTCGTGCTCAGGTGCTGCTTCAGAAGAATCTGAATTTTCTCGTTCTGGATTATTTTCCACCAGTACTGTTGTAGTCTCTGTACTTTCTTTTGAAGTGATATCATTTCCTTCTTTCTGCAGTTGTTCTTCTGCAAATATCACATCTCTACTGATAATGATCTTGTGGGTAGTGGGATCCCACAAGCGATACCCCTCTACTCCATCAGCATAACCCAAAAAAATATATTTTCTAGATTTTGGATCTAGCTTTATTTTTTCTTGAGCGTTGTACATCACGTACACAGGACAACCAAAAATATGAAGAGATGAGTAATCAGCTGGCTTTCCGCTCCACATCTCTATCGGTGTCTTCAAATCATTGGCAGTTGATGGAGATCTATTTACAACATAACATGTTGTATGAACTGCTTCTGCCCAAAAGTATTTTGGTAGACTAGCTGTTATAATCATAGCTCTTACTATTTCCAGCAGCGTTCTATTCATCATTTCCGCCACACCATTTTGTTGAGGAGTGTATGGTATAGTAGTCTGCCTTTTAATGCCTTCTTGCTGGCAATATACATCAAAATCCCTGCTGTAATATTCTCCTCCATTATCTGTCCTTAAACACTTGATTCTCCTTCCAATTTCAACTTCAATTTGTGTTTTGGAGTTTTTGAAAACTGGCATCACATCTTACTTATTTTTGATCGGGTACACCCAACATCTTCTAGAATAGTCATCAATAAATGATATAAAATATTTTGCTTTCCCCATAGATTGAACCGGTGTTTCCCAAATATCAGAGTGAATCAACTCTAAAATGGTTTTACTCTGAGCACTTGACTTGCTGAATTTTAATCTGTTTTGGTTACTTGTAACACAATGCTCATAAACGGTAGACTAACTACTTTCAAGCCTGTGAGTAGCTTTTGATTGACGAGAATCTCCATTCCCTGTTCTGACATGTAGCATAGTTTTCGGTCCCACAACAAAGAACCTTCCTCTCCAGAATCCAGTGATGCTACTGATGCAGTTGCTTCCTGAATCGAGTCTCCCAAGAGCATATACAAGTTTGCTAAGATCTTTTCAGCTTTCTAGACAATAAGTGCTCCTTTCACCATTTTTAATACCCTGTTTTCAACGACGGTCTTGTATTCGAGGTCATCTAACTGTCCAACTGACAGCAGATTTTTCTTCATTCCCATAATATATCGAACATCTTGTACAGTGCGAATAGTACCATCATACATCTTTATTTTAATGGCTCTAATCCCAATAATTTTCAAGGTATGATCATTGCCTAGAAAAATCGATCCTCCAGAGACAGGTTCATAATGACAGAACCATTCTCTCCTAGAGGTCATGTGCCATGTTGCTGCAGAATCAACCAACCATGCATCACTTAGCTTTTTTCTGCTATCATTGGACACCATTGCTACTTCACTGTAAAGTACGCCACTTTCTTCAGAAGTACTTGCAACACATCCCTGAGATTTTGTTACAAAATGAGCTTTTTCTCCACCATTCTTCAGATTCCAACAATCTTTCTTGACGTGCCCTTTTTTGCCACAGTTGTAGCATTTAACATTCTTCTTACTTCTTGATTTCGATCTGCCATGATTTTGACTCCCACTTGAGCCACGTTTCGTTGATCTCCCTCTTGTCACCAATGCTTCTACTTGTTGCGAACTAGATGATATGTCTTCCTTATTTTTATGCCTATACTCTTCTTCCAGAGCAGCAGCTGCAACTTCGTCAAAGATTAGATTACCAGTGACAACATTACTTGTCAAGTTAATGATAAGTTGATCATACGAATCAGGCAGACTTTGAAGTAAAATCTCTGCACGTTCATTTGTTGATATACTATAATCCAACACAGTGAGTTGGGAAAATAGTGTATTCAAGTTATTGATATGATCTTTCATGGATGTGGACTCATCCATTCGAAGAGTGTAAAGTCTCATTTTCAAGAAGATCTTATTGTGTAGTGACTTGACCTCGTATAATTTGGTAACTGCATCCCAAATCTCTTTTGCATTCATCTTCTCTGCAACACTGAAAAACACAGAATCTGCTAAGGCTAGATGCAAATTGCTTATAGCACTGTCATCCATATCCTTACATTTTTCATCAGTCATTCCATCTGGTCTCTCTCCAATTACCGCCAAGCAATTGTCTTTTCTCAAAATTGCTTTTATTTTAAGTTTCATAGGGAAAATTTACTCCCGTTGAACTTCTCAATTTCGAACTTTCCTGCCATGTTTCTGATGACTATCAGTTTCTCACTTGAACCGGTTTTTACTATTTCACTATGAATAGTACCATATACGTGATAGTATCGTATACTTGAATAATACCGTATACGTGAATAGTAATATATATGTGAATAGTATCATATATGTGAATATTCTTCGTGAACGGTAACCCTGAACCTGTAGCGCAGATACCACTAATAGGGGATCGTGGGCTGAAGCTGGCACGCAAGTAAAGTGAAATTGAGAATAATTGTTAGTTATGGAGGCGTTGTCTTCCATATAACAATACAATAATAATTAGAAGGCTTAGCCTACCATAAATATCAACAATAAAATAAAGCAATTAGACACAAATTTAACGTGGTAAAACCCTCAATGTGAGGGAAACATCCACAGGCAAAAGTAGAAGGATTTCACTATAGTGAAAGAATTTTACAACCTCACTCTAAACATGAGAAGTTAACAATCTTACACTCTTTTGGAATAGGAGAACTACAACTCTCTCACAAACTCTTAAGAAGAAACTATATTTTCTCTCTTAAAATAAAGAAGATTTGATTGAGAATGGGATGGGCAATGATTCTCAAACCAACACATATACCATAATGAATATGAAATTCCGAGAATCAATGGAATGAATTAATTTTCGGCTTTCTTTAAGTGGTTTTAGAATTCTCCTTTGATTTATGTTTCGCCTTGACGAAATACAAGTATATGATTTATAGACTATAACTAATAAATAAGAATATAAAAAAAAATTTAAACCTTGATGATATGGTTTCTCTAGTTGCAGGTTCAGTTATTGTACTATACTTTTGTTCTTGGACTCGTTCATGTATGTGAAAGATCTTAGATTTGTGTTTGTAAGTGTTTGGGAGCTGAGAAAGTAAAAGAACGTTTGCTGAAAAAATGTAAAAGTAGACCTGAAATTTCGAGAATAATAAATCTACTTATACTAAATCATAGATCACTTTAATTATCAGACCAAATCTAAATTTTGTGAACATAAGTAAGTTCGTGAAATTTCCTACAAGCACACATAATAAATAAGCCATATATACTCAAGAGGGGGTGAATTGGGTGATGGTTTAATATTGTGAAATAAAAAATCTTTTCGATTTTACGCTAATAAATTAGTAGCTTTACCAATTAAGTTTATCAATCAATTTCTCAATCACAATACATTACTAATATGCAAGTCACTAAATAATATACAAATATAAAATAAACTTGCGATAATATAAAGAAGTTTAAGGATAGAGAAAATTGACATCGTATTTATAGTTGTTCGCCTAACAATGCCTACGTCCATTCCTCCAAGCTACGCTTGAAGCTTATCACTAAGTTAATTACACCGTGAGTTTTCCATTGCTCACTCACAACCAAGAGTTTTGTCCCTAAATTCAGCTCAAACTTTTACACAAGAGTTTTCCAATGGCTCACTCTCAAACCTTTATAAAGAGTTTTGTTCATAGGCTTACTCACAACCTTTATACAAATTACCCTTTTGAGTATGCCCACTCAACAAGGGATTTCACTACCACGAGTGTTTAAATAAAAAAGTTTAAAATACAACTTGGGGACTCACAAAAGATAAGAAGATTAAGATTGTGAGTTGCTAACCCAAGAATTCTAATCTCACTATAAATGAAAATAAAGGTGTAGTGTGTGAGCTTTGAATATGAGAGTGTATGATGATGAAGGTTTTGTTTATTCTCTATTTTTGCCTTAGTAGAAATTATATGAAGGTTGGAGAAGTTAGCAAAAAAGAAATTGGGGCTTTATTTATAGAGAAGGTCAAATAATGCCCCAGCTCTCAGAGGTCGGTATGTTGGTCCTGCAAAATATAACGTCTATATTATCATTGAAGATTAAAGCGCAATACCAGATTACTGATCGGTATGAAGGCCGGTATGCCGGTTAGCTCACCGGTATGGGGACCGGTATGAACCGTCCTGATTCCAATAGTTGTGCAAACTCTAGTTGACTGATATAGGAAATCGGTATGGAGCAGTCCGATTTCAATGAGCATGCAAATCTGCCCAAGACAGAGTAGGGTCACTAATATGCCGGTGTGGGGACCGGTATGTTGATCTTATTGCCAAAATCTCAAGATATGAAAGTTAAAACCATTTTCCATATGTAATATCTCGAATATTTTTCGGAATAATTCTAGAAGACTTTCGAATTAAAGTTAAGGATTTGGAACTGAATGATATTCGAAAATAAGAGTTTATATGTTGGAGAATAGATCGGACCGTTTTAAAGTGAAGCTTTGTCGCATTGGAAAATGAGTGATTTCGAGAACCAATTACGCGACATTTGTTTATATCGTTATATGCGTGTAGATGTGCGTTATTGAGATAAGCTGGTTTTTTACTAATGCATACGATTTAGCTGTAAAGAGGTTGGGTTGGTATAAGCTAAGCCTTTCTTGGGTGATAAAAGTACGTGATTGGTAGGATATGTATATGAATGGAAATGTATATTTGGTAAGATACTGTATCAATATTTCAGATAAGAAATCTGAAATGGTATATGTTTGATCGATAACTAAAGGATATGAGAACTGTGAAAAAGCTATGGTATCAGAATTTGAAGTAATGGGTATATTCATGTGTTTGATGTATATACGCATGTGTATGACGGTTTGAATGATAAAGCAATGTTTGTCATGTATATGCTTGTGTATGTGAAATCGTGTGATGAGTTCGTGTCATGTGATATGTGTGCATGTTTGTATGTTTGATTAGTTGATAATCTCGTGGTGTAGTATTCGAGCTGGTTAGGGATCCGTTCGGACGGAATTCATCTCATACCTATTCTAAAATAGGTAATGAGTCTCGTACGAGAATTACATGTGTAAGCCACCCATATGTATGTATTGTTTGGTTATGTATTTTGTGATGTATTGGCTGTTATGTATGTTTCATTATTGGTTGCACGATGATTATATGTACGTTTTAGTGTATCTGTATGTGACAGAATATGTGATATGTATGGACTGTGTGTGCTATTAGGGAATGAATGAATGACTTGACAACCAGCATGAATATAAGAATTTATAAGTGTGTTTGCTAAGTTTATTATTGTATGTGCGTACATTATGGAAGAGACTATATGTGTTTGTAGAATTTTGATAATGTGTTGTAGAATTCTGAAATTGGATTTGCATGAATGTAAGAGAAGTGGGCTATGATTTTTGAACTGATATACATGAAAGTGTATAAGTCAAGAATGTTAAGCTAACGTATGGTTATTGGAATGGAAAAAAGTTTATTTTGAAATGAATGAAAGTTGTTTGACTTATCGATTTGATGATATTTCAAAGATGTGTATTCATAATAAAGTTTAAGTATATGACTTCATATTTCTTATGATTAAAATGGTTTCGATATAAAATGACTTATTCTGTGATATTCGTATTGATTTCTTGTATGATTTGAATGTTTGGCTAATAGATTGGAATATATGTGAATGTGTAGATCTGAGAATTTAACATGGTAAAGTATAAGGATAATAAAAAATTGATAAATCTGAACTTGTAATAATTTAGTAATTCTGATAAATTGCTGATATGCTTGACTTTTATGTTTTATTTGTAATATGAGCTTAGTTATTTACTGAGTTTTAAAATTAACACCAAACTAGTTTGCTATTTTGCATATTGGCTTCCAGATTGGTAAACCATGTTAGCTTTGGAATTCATGCTCGAGACGCGGATCACCCAAGCTGTAGTCACCCTCGCAAGTATCCTGAGAAAACTCTTAGTGGTTTAGGAATCTATGATTTTTATGTTATTTGTCGTGTTGAGCACGCAGTTTTATATTGTTAAGTAAAATATTTGATTTGTATATGATGTTTTGGGCACGAAGCCCTTGAGTGTTGACTGATGTTGTGGGCACGGAGCCCTTAAATGTTGATTTGATTTTGATGTGTTTTGTGTGGACTTGAGGTTCTTTTGTTTGTTGGATGTTTTTCAGGTTTTGTTGATGCTGGACTTTGATCCATGTTGTCCAGTATTATGATACATCATGTCTGTTTTCCTGTAAATTTGGAGGCTTATGGAGATGGGTTAATTCTATCTCCTGCCGGTAGCATCCTGCCTCTGGCGGGGTGTTACAGCACATGACCCTAATGCATCTAAATGAATATGTATATGTGCTTTGAGTATAAAGACTTAAATTATCAACTAACTTACAAAGAGAGCCCAAAGCTAAGACTACAATAAATATTCTTCAATAAGCGCTTGAGTCTTCACATTCATTATTTTATTCATCACCAATTACTTCAACATCTTTTTGTAATGTCCGCTAATGCGCGTCGAAGTCTTCCGAGTTGCATCATCAAAATCCATCAGAGAGTGTTATGATACTAACAATCTCCCCCTTCTTAATGATGGCAACCTTTAAAACTTATGAGGTTTGAGAGTTTCAAATTTGTTGACCATTATTGCTCCCCCTCAATATTAGCTCCCCTTCAAGATGTGATTATCTTCAATATAGCTTTATAAAACTTAGACAAACACATTAGTACAAATTTTCTCCCTCTTGATATAACGGTGAGAGTAACACAAGTTTTAATCTCATTATATGATTTCTCCCCCTTTGACATTATCAAAAGGATGGAGAAGCAAAAATTAAGCTCGATGAGATACCAACCAATATGTACACAATAAATTGAAATTTATAAACATGCACACTTAGCAATTTCAAGAATGAGATGACATGCTCGAAGTGTATTTTAACAGGTCCATATGTTTTCTCACTTTATTCATCGACTAGGGGCCATGGCATGCTGCTAGGCGTTTACCCATAGTCTGTGGGATATCATAAAGATGAAATATTAAAGATTTAATATTATCACACTACTACTCGATAATGAACATTGGACGGTCGCACAAATATAGTTCTCATCAAAGTTATAAATTCAAGGATATTTATTAAAAGTTAATAAATAATTATTTTAGCAAAATAAGATTTTCTAATTGGATTAGGATAATCGGGATATTTCAGAAATATTAAATTGATTAATAAATTCGAAATATAAAATTAGATTTAATTTTTTAAATAAACATTTGATACTTATATTAAATAAATTAAATTAAATTAAATGTA
>SKCR01022853.1:0-65073 GCA_019454045.1 Zanthoxylum bungeanum
ATGTGTCAGTACGACCTTTTGATGAGTGGTTGGGGAAAAAAACATGGGGCAATGATGACATAGTGATATGGGCTGACGTCATAGATTGGTAGAATAGTGGATTTGTAAGCCTATATAAAGAAGTTGAATATTCAGATTGAAAGGTTAGCACATTTTACGTCTCACCACTTAGAGAGAAGCCAAAAGTGAGTTTAGTGATAGAGAGAGAAAGCAGATCAGAACCCGACCATTTGAAAAATTTATAACGGGCATGTTGTAAGACCTGAGGTTTTCAATTTTTTATCTTGTGGTTCTCCCCCATTTATAGCTCGGGTCGGTCTTGACCCCGAGCAAGTAATAAAATATAACATACCCAATGCAGAGATGTTAGCGACATGTGATGGATCCTCACCACCACCCTAAGCATCTAACCATTTCTAAACTTTCTTGACTATTCCTTTGACTATGTCACTATAACATACGTTTATTAAACTATTTCACGAACTAATTAGTGTTGTACGAACAAAAAAATTGACTTTAAATAAATACTTATACTTCATATAAATAACATCATATATATTTAGACTTGAATCACGCCGACATACATGCATTCTATCTGAATATGGACAACAAACTTAGCATGACAGACCAATACTCTAGTGACTGTAGTTACCTCAATTCCTCGACCCAGGCTCCTGTTCGGTTATGACTCACCAGATAAAGCTACCTGCAAAACAAACTGTGGAGTGGGGGGGGGGGGGGGTTAGATCGTTTGAACGACCTAATGAGTTGATAGATTAAGACAAAAACTAAAATGCTTTAGGAAAACTTTAATTCTTGAAACTGAAATCGTCTAATTTTATAGGAAATATTAATCTTCTCAGATTTTTTTTGTCTAAAAACAAATCATTTTATGCAAAACTTTTCTAGAAACTTCTTTCTTTCTATAAACTCTTATATCTCTCGTAAAATTAATTCTTTCTAAAAATCTTTCATAAAACTGTCGTCTGAAAATCTCATCTGGAAAACAACTGACGTATGGGGGCGTTACGTATCAATGTCCCCCACATACCTAACTAGTGCCTTAAGGCGTTAAGTCTCGTCCACCCCCAAGTCACTGAACAAGAGACATGAGCGTTAATCAATGATGTCATCCTGGCCTTGAAACTAGGATCTAAGGGCACCATATAATACTGTCCCTTACTCCTGAAACTACATGTGCACATGTTTGTTGTATTCGTCAATTCCATAATTCGTCAATTCCAAAGTCTCTAAGATTGGGTTTTTTCCCCCAATCCATAAAGAAAATAAAAAAAGAACTCATCTCAAAATATCAAAAGCATAATAACATTTCTCAACTAGTCCAAAAATATTTTTAGCTCATCAAAATATTTTGGCAACTTGGTCTCATCTCAAAGTATAACTTAATCATAAATAAATTCATTTATCTTTACAAAATCAATAAAATATTATGAAAATAAAATATCTACTCACAGATTTGGAAACTGACTGTCACTACTTCACGATGTCGAAGAAAGTCACAGTTCCTATCGATAATCTATAATCGATAAACTTTATTAGAATGTAAATTGTGTGATATGCTTCTGATCAATAAATAAAATATGCAATGCATGAATACTTGACTTCGCTGAGTTAATAATTTATAAGCGTGGTCTACAAATTTTTATGGGCTAGGGTTTGGAGTTACAAAAGTGCGGGAGCAGAAATTTAGATTCCACTAATTCGTTGAAAACTCACTGCTTGATGTCTAATTTTAAAACTTCGTTGTACTTAATTGGGAATGAAGCATGAGCTGAAATTTTAATAAAATGGACCTTAATGTGTCTTTTTTATGTCTATTTTTACGAATCTCATTTTTGATTTCAGAAAATCAATTTATAAGCCAAAGTTTAAGGGATGTTCATGTTGAAAAATCGGGTACAGTAACAGCATGTCGTCCAACTTCAAAAATTTTGTTCGACCTCATCTTAAGTCTACAAATTCTAAGTTTTAGATATGTTACTCCTTTATGTTTCTATTTTATAAAATATTTTATGGATCATCAATCAGACATGTAAAAATAAAGTTACAAGCGACCAAACACAGCCTATCCAGAAAGGGACAGAAATTGACTTCGTTAATTTTCTTCCTTATTTAACCATCTAATTTAATACATTTAATCCAAGAACCCTCAAAAGAATTTCCACTATTATAAGAACTCCTCATAACATACAAAACATGATTAATTTCTTAATTTAACCCATCGCATTACATCGGAGTTTGAGAGCCATAGGAGTTTTCAACATCAATCACATTCATCTAATACCAAACATCATTCCAAACATCCATTATCATCCATAACTATCAAAGAAAAAAAAAACACATCCCTTACTAACCAAGACAGTTTTGGCCAGCCCCTTAAGGGAATAAAAATTTAGGAATTCATCAAAATAAAGCTCAATACATGAGTAATATATCATAAGATGGATGAGAATGCATGCTACAAACTCTACTATAAGTAAAATGCAAAGATATGAAAAGTTAGGGTTTTGGGCAATTTGGGGCTTTTATTTTCTATACTCAAAACCGAAATTAAAGGATGGAAAGAAGATAGTAAGCTTACTTGTGTGAAGATGAAGCTTGGAATCATCAAATTTTTCTTGAGGAATTGGAAATCTTTGAATAACCAAAAATAACATGATGGAGCTCTCCCTTTCATATTTCTTTTCTCATTTTTTAGGATGAATGAACCGTAGGGGGTTTATATAAGCAATGGGCTGATTTTTCAATTGTAAGGAGTGGCTAGAAACTATGTCATGTGGTGAAAATTTAGGCAGTCATATGTAACACTGTAGCAACCACAAAAATCATAATGTTTGACTTAGTTCTGTTCGAAATTTGGGAAAATGCTACATATAAAGTTGTAGGTCTCGGTCTTATATTTATGATGATATAAAATTAACTGAAATTTGATATCATATGAAAATATTATGGATAAATACTAAAGGCAGTCTTATACAGAACATAAAACAATTTCATACCATAATTGCAAAAGGTTTATCAAATTTCCAAAAAAATAATTCCATGAGCATATTCACGCCCGTTCATGATTTATATCACATATTACATCACGTACAGCGAAGCGGTCAATAGAATTTATGCAAAATTACCAGTGTATTATATAAAATACCACATTTCTCCTATGGACGTAAGTTGAAACCACTCTCTGTCGAAGCACGTAAATCCTTGTCTTTGTGATTTATCTGTCTGCTTTCTAAGTTTGTTTTGGTTCCATACTAACCAAACAAATTCACTATTGAGGGAGGTTTGTTCGATGGGTCAATTTCCCATATTATCCCTGTAATGAAAAATAGATGTCAACAGTTGGCGCCGGCTGTGGGGAGAAGTACGAAAAGTATCAAACACACTAAGACGATGGCAGAAGATGAAAATCATAGAGTTTTAGAGACTTCAACGATGAAGTGGATGAAAAAGATGGAAGAAAACTCGCGGTTGGAAAGAGAGAATGTGCGAAAGAAAAAGAGGTGGCCCAAGCCTTCATGAAAGCCATGATTGAAAAGATTGAGAACTTAGATAAGAAAGGAAGAGAGCAGGGACAAGCGGGCCCAGTATAAGGAGAGAAGAGATTTTCGGTGGGAATAGGGTAGCTGGTAAAGAGGATGATCGAGAAACCGGGAGAAGAAATACTCATAAAGTGAGGTCAGTGGTTGTGGCTAGTGCCGCACCTGTAGAAGATCCATGTGAGGAAGAAGACGATAGGTGAACCCTAGAATTGTCCAATAACAAGCCCGGAAAAGTGAGTGAGGAAGCCCCTATCGAGAGTATGAGAACACCGAGAGCCACCTGATTTAATGGTTTCATAAGGAGATAAGGAAATATAAGAATAGCACGTGAGGAGGTGTTCGGGACGACTGAGATAAGGAGACAACGTCCCTTTTTACCAAGGAGGTGTTATACTTGGGGTTCTCGATGAGGTTCTTCAAACCTGCAATGGACGTCTACAAGGGTAATACTGAACCTAATTCTCACGTTAAAAAGTTTATTTTGCTAATGGAATTCCAGGGAATGGTCAGGGAAGAGGTCTGTAAGGTATTCCCACTAACCCTTGGGAGACTGGCCAGCTTATGATTCAGAAATTTGACTCCAATGAGTGTTTGTAGCTTTTCATTGCTAAGACAATCCTTCGTGCACCATTTTAAAGGAGCATATGTGCCAAGGAAGACGGTTGTGTCACTGAAGAAGATGAAGTAGTGTGATGATGAGCCGCTGAAGAATTTCATCGACAGATACCATAGCTTGGTATTGGAGGTTGGGGCGTATGAGTCCCCGGAGGCATTAGAGAGATTTAAATGAGCCTTAAGGGTTGGGAGGTTGTGTTCCCACCTTAGGATCCAGTAAATAACAGACTATGCCACAGTATTAGAGGAATAAAGTGAATTTTTGTTATTAGAGGAAGTAAAAAAGATAGCCTGAGGGGGATTTACTCGGGTAAAGAATGAACCAAGGCAGGAAAATCATCGGGATACTGACAGTGGGAGGGAAGGACCAGGCCCAAGGAAAAAAAAGTTATGGACAATGGTTCAGGGTAACCCAGCACCCGAGAGGAGGCCTCCAATAAAATTTATGCATATTGCGAGGCATGAATTACCTAGCCTCAACAGTCCTCTTACGCAGATAGCTCAGGAGATAGAGTACAAGGACCTACTGACAGAGCCTGACCCGAGGTGATTCTCAATGGAAAAGAGGAGTGTTACAGCATATTGCGCACACCATAATACAAACGGGCATTGCACGGAGAATTGTAGGGATCTGCGAGAACAAGTTTGAGAGCTGGTGAGAAATGGCTAACTCAACAAGTATGTTGATCATGAGGCCATGAGGGCGAGGCAGCGCCAATAGCAAAGGTCATCAGGTCGAGAGCCTATTACATGGAGCAATTGGATGGCACTCGGCTCAAAAATCCATGGAATGCAAAGATGCTGTGGAGGTATTTCCATTAGAGCCTCTTTTAAAATGTCATGTAAAGAGTTGTAAAATGGGTAGTAGATCCCCGAAATACAAGAATTTTTTCCCATTTTTAAAGAAGTCACTCGCACCTTTACACGCTTATTGTTTATTTGGATGGGAAAAACTTGCTTGGCATTTGGCACCTTGGGATAACCATAACACGTTCGGCGAGAGGGCCAATGTGGCATTTGGCACCCCAAGTAAATATAGCACATATGGATCGAATACATTGAAGATATGCGTGGTGGTTGGTACCTCAAGGTAACCATAGCACGTTCTGAGAGAGGGCATGTATGGCTTTGCCGCCACGGGGTAACGATAGCACATTCGGTGAGAAGACCAGTGTGGCGTTTGCCACCCCTTGGTAACCATAGCACATATGGATCGAAGATATTGAAGACCCGCGTTGCATTTGACGCCCCCAGGTAACTATAACACGTATGCCTAAAGGTCAGGTTACATCCCACTGAGGCCTTATTATAATGTGATGGCACAATGAGGGATCATTCCCTTGTGGTTAGGTTTATTGATCGGCCCGGGGTTCGGTTACGTCCTGCCAAGGCCATATGGCTATGTGTTGGCGCAAGGAGGGTTCATTCCTGTAACATCCCGATAATTCTGATGACCACTGTGTTTAGGGTGGCATGATCCACAATATAAATTGTGTTCAAGTGTGTATGTACTCGTGGATTACCTTTTGAACATTTGTTAAATCAATTGCAGTTCCGATATGAAATGTATTTTACTCTGTATAGCCCTTAATATTTTGGCCGTAAAATTTTCATACGATCTCTGATTTTTACGAATTTTATATCGTCGGAAAGCTAAGACCAAGAGCTATAACTTTTGTGTTGAACAATTCCACAAATTAGGAACCAAACAAGGTCAAAAACATAGCTCACAAATTCAGACGAATAGTACCTGAGGACTAATCTAGAGAATTGTCAAAATTTCTGATTTTTTTTACCATTAAATCATTAAATAAATCAGCCCCTAGTATAAATAAGGGGTACTATTCATTCATCATTTAAACTTGAAAAAAAAACATGAGGGGGAAGAAGGAAGAGAGAAAGAGGGAACCATGTTCTCAACCAAATTTAAAGATGAAGCAAATGCAAATCAGTTAGCTAAGAAGAGGAATATCAATCTTAGAAGACTTGATTGGTGAAGGAAATCAAGTGAGTTGAGGTAAGAAAATCTTGACCCAAAACTTGGATTGCGGAGTTTTGATGATATAATGTTATGTTAGTGTTGTTGGCATACAAATGGATTGGATCTAGGTGGATAATGAACTAGGAAATTGATTGTATTGAGAAAGATCCAATTTTATGGAAATCTTCGATGTTGAGATAAATTAAGATTTATGAGATTAGAGGTTTACCTTGATGATGGTTTTTTAATATAACATGTTTGAGTGTTGAAATTTAATGAAGTTTTTGTGTGAATGGTGTAGAATGGGGGTGTTGGTACTGTATTCTTTGAATTTGGCAATGGAGAGTTGAAGGTTGGCCTGTGATCAGGCCAGCGTCGTGACGCGTATGGGCTAGAATCATGACGTCGAGTTTAGAGATGCCCTATGTTTCAGGTCGGGTCGTGTGGGTGTCGCGATGCTCAACACTTGACGTTGCGAATTGGGTCATGAGGATGCTCTCTACCTCGGGTCTGATTATGTGAGTGTCGCGACACTCAACACCCAGCATCACGACGCTTAACAAGCAGTCCCTATCTCAGGTCTGACCAAGTGGGAGTCGCGACGGGCAACGTATGGCGTCGTGACGCGTACCCCTTTTCCAAGATAAGTTCTAGCCCATTTCAATTTCATCCTAGAATATTAGAGGGCATCCTAAGGGTTTAGTATCAGCGTACATACACATATTATGGCATGTCACAGATACAATATGTCATATAATGATTATAGTTCCGGAACATATTCACGACTTATGTAAATATAAAGTTCATCAATTATAGATTATTGGCAGGAACCACAATCTTCCTTGACAAAGCGGAGTAGTGCCAGCTAGATTCCAAATCTGTGAGTGGACCATTCTTTTTCAAGTTGATATTAAAAATTTATTTTTTATTCGAGACTTACTCTTAAGCACTTTAGGGCGTTGGCCAAGTTTATTTACAGTTACTTTTATGTATAAGAACATTTGAGAAAGTTTTGATTTTAAATGCTTGGATTTGTGATTTTTGGAGGCATGAGGGAAAAACTCACCTCGGATGTTACTTATGGAATTGGCGGATATTGGAATTGACAGATATAGAAATGTGCACATGTATAGAAGGACTATGGGGAGGGAGATATGTAATGTCCATAGATCCTAGTTTCAGGGCTACAGGAACGGTGAGACGTAATGCCCATAGACCCTAGATTCATTGACAAGATGATGGCATGCATTCGGGGACGACGATATGTAACACCCAATGACATGGATTTACACACCTTACTCCAGTTCAGTGGCTTGGAGGACAGCGATACATAACACCTCTAGTTAGGCGTATGGGGGGACAACGATACATAACGCCCCAATGCGTCACGTTTTCTACAGATTCTCAAAGATATGATTTTAGAAAATATATATTATGAAAGATTTTTCAAGAGAAACAGTTTTATGAGAATCTCATAATTTTACAGACATAAAGGATTTCCAGAAGAGTTTCCACAGAAAGAGGTGTGTATTCAGATAAGAAAGATTTTTCAGAAAAGATCTTTTTTCCTTGAGAGGATTTTCATTTCAGAAAAATGATTGTTTCATAAAGTATTTCAGTTTCTGTTTTAAACTGTCCACTCACTAGGTAGTTCAAAGGATCTAACCCCCCAACTCCCAGTGTTTTTGTTTTACAGGTTTACCCGGAGGACGAGCTCGAGGGGATAGACACTGATGGCAGTCACTAGGATGTTTGGGTCCACCAGGTCGTGTACAGAGATTCAGTATTGTCAATGTCAAGTAAAGTTGCATGTCAGACATTAGTATTACATAGTCTATGGTAATATGTTAAAAATGTCCAATAAAAGGGTTATAAAAAGATATATTATCGAGTTCATAGTTATGAATATTAAGTTTCATTTTATAATGTTGAGTTGGGCAATGGTCCATTGTGTTTGAGTTTGCATTTGAGATGAGACTAGTAGTGATGATCATAGTTAGAGGCTCATGGGGATAGGTCAGCCTAGTCCCTGTCGGTAGCATCTCCAAAAATGGGATGTTACAAAGATAGTATCAGAGCATGGTCTAGTTAGTCAGTGACTGCATTAGGTAGAGTGCTAGGATCTTGTATATGTAGTATGCCCGAGATACCCATATGAAAGGCACTACCTCTCCAGTATCCGACCCTCGAGTACGTCCTCAAGTCCTATAGAAGGTTAGTGAGAATTCCCAAAGCTATCTGAATATTCTTTCTAATTAAAGTGACTATAATCCTTGTCCTAGTTAAAGAATCCTTATGTAGTCATCTTGGTTTATTATCATAAATTTGGGGCAAGCTATGAAAATAGATAGTAAAGTTCTAATAATATCCACCTAGAGGGGATTAAAAAGGAGAAAGTTATAAGAATGGTAAGGAATGATGTACGGATTCTTAAAGTAACCAGAGTGTAGGCACTGTATTTTTGCATATAAGTCCCTATGATGAGTCTCATTTGGAGACACTACCTTTTAAGTCACGGAGGTCACGGAAAACGGACATCGGAAGGGGAAATTCAGAATAAACAAGGTTCACTGTTTTCGTTCGTGCTGCGTTCGTGTATACGTTCGAACGCCAAACAGATTGCGGGCGTTCGTTCCGCGTTCGAAGAGGGGTTCGAACGGTGTCGGTAATTCTGGTTTTGCTGCTAGCCTCACATCAAGCCCAATTCGCCCAAGCCTTGGCCCACACGCCCAAGCCCACTTAAAACACATATTTAACACATGGTGAAATCAAAACAAATCTAAAAATCACATACCAAATTAAAATAAACATTAAAATCAATCAAATATTTTTAACTCCCTAATTAAGATATTCACCCACCAATTACACAAGATTCCTTCATTTCATAAACCAATCAAAATATCTCCCTTATTTACTTGATTCCCTTCCTTACCTAGAAACCCTAGCCTTTGCCTATAAAAAGAACCATTCACCACCCTCCTTTAGGCTAGCTCATTCACACATATTCACATAAAGAAAAAAAGCCTATCCATTCACACCTAATATACTCAAGAAAAAACCTAGAATTTTCCTCTCCTCCCCCTCCCTTTCCACCGAAAAAAACACTCCCCCTAAACACTCTCCATAACTGAAAATCACAGCCCCTATACAGCCCCCATAACCTCCAACAATCGCACCCCTTTAGCCCTTAAAGACACCCAAGAACAGTAGCCTAAATTCAGCAAACATAGTGACCATAAACGTCACCGGAAGAGCAGCGAAATACAGTAAAAACAGTAGCAAAAGATGGAGAACGACGACTCAAAATAGTAAGACAACGAACGAGAGCAGTGAACCAGTGAATCGGAAGAGTTGCGGAGCATCCACCCTTCCGACGATCGTGTACCGTACATCCGAGAGGTGATTTAAAAGGTTAGACATGAGGGCACTTTTCTCATTAGTTTATATTCGTCTTTTGATTTTTTATTGAATTCTATTCGCATGAGAGTCGTTTGTGGATGCATGTTGTGGCTTGAATGAAATGGAAAATGTGTCGCCTCTTGTGGTATATAGGATGGAAACCCGGACATAAATTTCATAGCCGATTCCGAATGGACGGTAGTATGATCTGTACTCGGGATACAACTCCACGTAGCACTTGAGTAAACGGCATATTCTTTTGTTTTATATTGCTTTGATTTATTTATTACTCGTCGTTTAAATTCCGTATGTTATTGTTTATGCATGATGTGATCGAGCGCATGGGCTTAGTAAGTGCGATGAAAGGTCCTCTAATTGAAGAGGTTAAAATCCTTTACCATGATGCTTTGCCGCGCCGATTAACGTATTTTCGGTTGAATGTAAGATGTGTTCAATCAGGTATACGAAGTCTAAGGTTATTATCTTTATATTTATATGCATCGAGATGAGCGCATGGGCTTAGTAAGTGCGATGAAAGGTCCTCTAATTGAAGAGGTTAAAATCCTTTACCACGAAGCTTCGCCGCGCCGGATGATGTATATCGATTGGATGTAAGATATGTTCAATCTGGTATACGAAATCCGATATATTTGTATTTACTTTTGTTTCATATATATGCATTGAGATAAGCGCATGGGCTTAGTAAGTGCGATGAAAGGTCCTCTAATTGAAGAGGTTAAAATCCTTTGCCACGATGCTTCGCCGCGCCTCGTATTTCGCTATTTGCTTTTTATGTATGTATTGCGTCACATTTTGTGCATCAGGTCTGTTCCCGTTCGAACGCGTTATCGAACGCTATACGAACGCGAACCTTCTGTTTCCCGTTCGAATGCATTTTACAAACGCTACTCGAACGCGCATGCATTTTGTTTCATCAGGTCTGGATCCGTTCAAACGTGTTATCGAACACTATACGAACGCGAACCTTCTGTTTCCCGTTCGAACACGTTTTACAAACGCTACTCGAACGTGCATGTATTTTGTTTCATCAGGTCTGGATCCGTTCGTGTTCGAACGCTTTATCGAACGCTACACGAACGCGAACCTTCTGTTTACCGTTCGAACGCGTTTACGAACGCTACACGAATGCGCACACACTGAACTAAGTCTGTCTCATCATATTTCATGCACAATTGCCTTTTGGGTGATCTCCCTTGCATTATGTAGCCAATCATATTATTTGTATTCATGCATTTATCAATTCGATGTGTTCTTGGGATGATATTCAAGCATGATTAGGCTGTTAGCATGTTATTTGGTTAATATGTTCATGAGATAATACTCAAGCATGATTAGGTTGTTCTTAGTTTTCCCTATCATATGATTGAGAAATGTTAATGAGATTGCCATGTGATGTTGCATGTTGTAATGATTAATTTCATGCATGTAGATTTAGAAGCATGATACTCTTGGAAATAAGTGTTACTTAGGCCTGATTAAATTATTACACATATCCTTTCATTACAAGTGACATAAGTAAGGGACCATTCCGAACCCAACGGTTTGAGGTCTTCCCTTGCGAGGGGTGAGTGCGGCCTTAAATCTCATTTTCCCGGTTCACACCGGTGGCGACTCCATTATTCTCCGGTTTAGTCCCCCGTGGCTACTCCGTACTCCCAACCGGGCCGCGAGCCCTGGACAGCATGCGACGCCCCAGATCCTGTGTCCCACACAGAGGCAATAAGAGGTAGAGATAAATAATGAGATAATAGCGAGAAAATGCCAGGACTTATAGTACTAAGGGGAATATAGTAAACCTGAGCATGAACAAAATGCAGGTAGACCCAAGTAAGATTCCTTCCCTCCTCGGAAATTCTTTCAAGTAGATCCTATAGCCTTTGAGCACCTCGTATAGATAGAAAGTTTCTCGAATAGCGAAAGAAAGTCAGAAAGGAAAAAGAAGTAAGAAATCAAGATTAGTCGTGGAAGTTTCTAATAGACTTGAGATACCAAATAGGACGTAGGGATTCTAGACACCCAAACCCAGACTCGTAAGAAAATAAAATGAATGTCGTAAGGAAAAATAATTAGTTGCCTTAACAAAGGAATCTGATATAGATAAGGCACTGATCTACCCAAATTCTAACCTCTCAGTGATACCAGTTAAGGAAATTACCTTGACAGAGTCTACCTTATACCAATTTTGCATGAGTAATAGACTCTACAAGGTCATCGACATCTGTTGAGGTATAAAATTATTGTTCTATCCTTTACTGGCATAGATAAAGATAACCGTGTGAAAGTTCATAACTTATAATGCTATATTATGAGACAGAGGTGGTAAATCTTGAGAGATGATTCACCCAGAAAGGGACTAAAGAGGCTTCTAAGGCTAGAAAAGAAAGAACCTGACATAATCCAAGATGGCCAAGTTTGCAGTACTAGTAAGAATCCATAAGACCAGACCAATGTCAGTAGAAGTCCATATAAGTTTAAAAGAACAGACCCAAAAGATGGGAGACACTTAGAAGTTAGCAAAAGGTATCAGTACAGATAGAAAGATTGAATGTCATAGCTGTAGCCTATAGCAAGAGTAAAGGTCTAGAAAGTAACCTATAAGAATGAACCATCACAAGTCTCGGTAACACAACCTAGAGTCAAGAGATATGGTATGAAGGTGAATAATATAGAAGGATGTGGAAAGTAACAATGGGGTTCAATACATATAGTAGCATAGATAACTTAGCATAAAGACAGTAACATAAAATGGATTCCTCAGAATGATTGATAAAAGTTTGGAACCCTAAGATATGGAGGAGTCGATGTGGATCCCAATAGAATGAATGATAATTCTTCTTTCCAGTTGCCATACTCTAGTAAGAATATAAACACCCAACTAGACCATCACTATGCTTAGATAGTTAACATCAATGTTTATTATCATATCTCTATGGATATCATGTATTCACCCCTCAACTCAGAGCCCAGTAAGTATTTGAACAAGTAAAGAAAAACATCTGACAGAATAGACGAGTCACGAAACAGCAAGATAACAGAATGAAGAAGTTCAACAGAACCTAAATAAGAATCATCATGATAATATTTTGTATGAAATAGAATAATTTGAATTCACAATGAGTCTAGCCAAATGAAGAAAAGGCTCGAAAGAGTAAGGAACCAGAGTAAGCAACGCATATAACAACCCTTAGAAGTAAGGCATACGACGTATAAAGAGCCCTCATTATACTATAACGGAAGAACTTGTAAAAGAGTAGCACCTGAACCAAAAGTATTAGTAGTGATACCCTAACATGTCAAAGATGACATAGAGCTTCCAAAGAAGTAATGACTTAAGAAACTGAGATTAGAGGGAAGAACAACAGAAGAAGTATGGTAGGATATTGAGAGAGAGCATGAACCTTAATGAGGTTTTTCAGTGAAGGATAGTATGATCAATAGTCGGAAATAAGTCAGAAGTAAAGTTGAATGAGGTAATTTAGATAGTTTCCAGCAGTAGTACCTTAGTGTGGTATCCCAATATCAGGTGTGTAAATAAAGGAATCCTAGGATTATAAATGAGCAGTATGTGCAACTACAGAACACATAGCTTGTAAGACCACTACAATCGGAAAATATTTCAGGACCAATCCCACCCTCCCAACCCTCGTTAGACGATAGCAGTAATGATGGACCTCAATGTTTATCCCGATGATATTCCTAGAAATAAGTGAATCCAAGAGGTAGAATATTATCCTATAAGGCAGGGCAAGAGACATTTAAAAGGTAATACCCCTCAGATAAGAAGACATAGACCTAGATCATAGAACTTTCAGGTATAAAATAGAGCAAGGAAGAAGACAAAATATAACTTTAAGTAAAAGGTTTGGTGGTGGAACTGTCGAGATAAGACGACAATAGGAAATAATATTAGATAAGCAATGATATAAGTGCATAACAGTAAGTTTTTTCAGTTTTGGATTGAGACTATAATTCTATTAGGTAGGAAATGAAAGGAAGGTAACGAGTATAACCTATAAGTACCCACACAATATACCTAGTTACTGACAAGGGAAAGTACGACCTGAAACAAATTTATTGAGAGCATGATGTACAGGAAACAAAAAAACCGAGTATGGATATTAACCAGAAATCGAATTATCATCGTTGATGTCAACGGTAAGGATAAACAGTTTATTTTCTAGCTTTGATTACCTATTTCGTACTAGTATACACATAGTTGACACAAAAACAATTTATCCCGTTATGTTTTGGCCAACTAGAAGAAAAGTGTCAGAGATATGTCAAAAATTAAAATCTTGGATTTAAAAGATATTGGAAAACCATGATGGAAAATTTAGAGCATATAAGAAATTGATCATAAACTACGAGGTCCTAAGCCCGAATGTGGATAGAGATACAAGAAGATGAAGGCTGGAACTGATGGTGGTTGAAACTCAGAGAAGAGAAAAAGAGAGTTAAATAGATAAATTAAGAGGAATAATACTAAGATTAGACCGAGCATGTGGAGCTAGGAAATATCTAGTAAGATTTTTCCTATATACATTTACGCCCACAATTGAAGTAGGATATGAAAAAGCCTAACCATATAGAATACTAGTATATTTAGGGACTCGGAAGTCCCATGAATCAAAAAAAACAAGGAAAGATAAATGAGAAGAATATGTGTAGTAAAACATTATTTACGGATATTATTGTAAGTAACGCATTTTAAGTAACACAGTCTTCTGAGGGAGTTAGTACTGCAGTAGTTTTTCCGGTAATCGAGGTTTATGACTAATACTGAAGTTTGCGCAGTAGATTCAAAGAGTGGTGGAGAAATCATGGAATTTGACTGAACACATATAACGTTAATTATTAGAGAGAGCATTAAAGGGTCTATATTGTAAAAAGAAGGTGAAGAACCCGAGGTATATTCAGAGTCAGAGAAAATGAAGACCATTGGCTATGGTACAAAGTACAATGGTGGTACGTTAAACATGAAGAGTAACACAAGTTCCAAGTGATATTTAAGAATTAATATTGTCATGGCAAAAGATATAAGAGATTTTAAATAAGAGTGGAACTAAAATATGTGGGACAGCAGGCCACAAATATAATATCAATTTTAGAACCGATAGCTCACGCAAATAGTTGAGTTAGAGAATGTTGAGCATAACTAGAGTTATAGAGATGGGGTTTCTTTGATGCATGGAAATAGTTGTAGCATGTCGGTAGTGTAGAGTACTCAGCAGAAGTTTCAGGGAATGAGAACAAGGAATAATCTCTCAGACAAGAGTTCAAGGGATTATTCACTAAAGCTCACAGACTTTGGTGCAGTATATGCGAAAATGGAAAGATGTGTTATACATAAATCATATGTTAAGGTAAAACGAAGAGTACATATATTTGTTAACCAAATAGTAAACGAACAGCTTGTCAGAGATCTTAGTTATTAAGTGAAATTGAACCCAGGTACTGTAGAATAGCTTACATTAGAGTAAGGGTTCACGCAGACAAATTATAGTACATTCTCATTTATGACTTCCAAGTCATGGCATATAAGGTCCAATATGGTCATCACATCGTCTTATAGTATAACGACTGGGCGGCCATGAGAAAGTAATGCGATATAGCTGTTGAAGCTGAGTTGGTTATGAGAATATAGACAGTTGAAATTTGGTGGCCAAGGGAACAACATAATCTCAGAGCTTCAACCTTAAATGAGATTCGAGAACGAATCCTACTTAAGGAGGGGAGAAAATATAACAGCCTGGTAATCCTGACGACCACTATGTTTATGGTGGTATGATCCACGTTATAAATCGCGTTCAAATGTTTATGTATTTTTGGATTACCTTTCGAACATTTGATAAATCAATTACAGTTCCGATATGAAATGTATTTTACTCTGTACATCCCTTAATATTTAGGCTGTAACATTTTCATACGATCTCTGATTTTCATGAATTTTATATTGTCGGAAATGTAAGACCGAGACCTACAACTTTCATGTTGAACGATTTCATAAATTCATAACCGAACAAGCTCAAAAACGTAGTTCACAAATTCGGATGATTAGTACCCAAGGACTAATCTAAAGAATTCTCAAAATTTATATTTTTTTTACCATTAAATCATTAAATAAATTAGCCCATAGTATAAATAAGGGGTACTATTCATTCATCCCTTAAATTTGAAAAGAAGAAGAAAATGTGAGGGGAATAAGGAAGAGAGAAAGATGGAACCATGTTCTCGACCAAATTCAAAGATGAAGCAAATACAAATCAACTCACAACAAGCTAAGAAGAGGAATAACAAGCTTAGAAGACTTGAATAGTGAAGGAAATCAAGTGAGTTGAGGTAAAAAAATCTTGACCCAAAACTTGGATTGTGGAGTTTTGATGATATGATGTTATATTAGTGTTATTGGCATACAAAGGGTTGCATCTAGGTGGATAATGAACTAGGAAATTGATTGTATTGAGAAAGGTCCAAATTTATGGAAATCTTAAATGTTGAACTAAATTAAGATTTATGAGATTAAAGGTTTACCTTGATGATGGTTTGTTGATATTGTTAGACAATTATGACCCATAGCGTCACTATTTGTAAAAGACATTGTAGTTTTTGTACAAATTAATTATGTAGCAATGAAAATTGCATTTTATCATTTTGTAATTTGATTACTTAAATATATAAATGATAAAAATCCTTATGATTAGTTCCGGATTATAAGATTGAGACAATATCAATCCATAACGGTTTAATCATTAAATATCCCTAGTCGTAGTATTATCGAGACTAGTATTGCACTTGTGCGTGTTATGGAAGCGTAACATCATAGTTCTCATATATTTAAGTATTGGATACTTATGCAAGTGTGATAGGAGGTTGTGTTTACCGATGGTACGGAAACAGCTTCACTCTGGATAGACCCCACGGAATCACATTAGTAGAATGACTATGTGTCTATGGGAGTCCGCATCAGGGTAGGTGTATTTGGTCTTAACCTGAGACTTACATCGCTAGTACTTGCGACAATCAATACGCTTTGGTTTTGGTCGTCCATGACTTTAATAGGTTCTGTGTACGCCTCTTCTGGGATTATTGAGAATCGTAGTGTATTGGGTGTGATGTCAAGATGGAAGTATCACTTCAGTCATATGGAGATGATGATCACGCAGGGATACAGAACTGGTACTCTAAATGGTTGCAACCATCGGGATAATATCACATGGTATTATATTTTGTTTGAACTGGTTCTCTAAATGGTTGCAACCATCGCAATCCGAGTACATATTTTGTTTGAATAACAGAGCAGTAAGCTAGAAATCTTCCAAGCAAGAAACTGTTGTCGATTCAACAACAGAAGCGGAGTATATTGCTGCAGCTGAAGAAGCAAAAGAGGCAGTTTGATCCGTAAATTCCTAATTGGATTAGGAGTAGTTCCGTTAGCAGTTGAGCCCGTTCCATTGTATTGTGACAATAATGGGGCTATAGCGCAGGCTAAGGAACCGCGGTCTCAACAATGATCCAAGCATGTTCTTCGACGTTTCCATCTGATTCGTGAGATCATACATCGTGGCGATGTGAAGATCGAGAAGGTCGAATCAAAGGACAACATTGCAGATCCGCTGACGAAAGCTATTCCTCAGCAAAAGTTTGAGCGACCTGTAGATAGTTCAGGTATTAGATGCTTGAGTGACTGGCTATAGGCCAAGTGGGAGATTGTTAGACAATTATGACCCATAACGTCACTATTTGTAAAAGAAATTGTGGTTTTTGTACAAATTAATTATGTAGCAATGGAAATTGCATTTTATCATTTTGTAATTTGATTACTTAAATATATAAATGATAAAAGTCCTTATGATTAGTTCCAGATTATAAGATATGAGACAATATCAATGCATAACGGTTTAATCATTAAATATCCCTAGTCGTAGTATTATCGAGACTAGTATTGCACTTGTGCGTGTTATGGAAGCGTAAAATCATAGTTCTCATATATTTAAGTATTGGATACTTATGCAAGTGTGATAGGAGGTTGTGTTTACCGATGGTACAGAAACTGCTTCGCTCTGGATAGACCCCGCGGAATCCCATTGGTAGTATGACTATGTGTCTATGGGAGTCCGCATTAGGGTATGTGTATTTGGTCTTAACCTGAGACTTGCATCGCTAGTACTTGCGACAATCAATATGCTTTGGTTTTGGTCGTCCATGACTTTAATAGGTTCTGTGTACGCCTCTTCTGGGATTATTGAGAATCGTAGTGTATTGGGTGTGATGTCAAGATGGAAGTATCACTTCAGTCATATGGAGATGATGATCACGTATGGATACAAAACTGGTACTCTAAATGGTTGCAACCATCGGGATAATATGACATGGTCATGATTATCCGATTAAAGAGACTAGTTGCTTGTAATTCGATATATGCTTCGTACGGGGCATACACTATTCCAGCCCCAGGCCTTGCATGTGACATCCGATACTAGATCGCAATACGCAATACTACGTATACTATGCCTGATGTACATTATATATTCCATTAAGAATATTTCTGGAGAATTGGGTAGGCATGGTGCTTTGCTAGACGCCAACCATGTCTCGTAAATCGGTAAAAACGTAGTACGAGGTACGTACGTGTTCGGATAGTTCGACGACCAGATTTACTGCCACCATATCCATGGATCTCTTGGGTCGCTTCCCGAAGATTCGCCGATGACGTATGATTCGAGCATAATTAATCTGGGATTAATTGCGGAGAGATTTTATCTAGGATAAAATACTATTTGAAGAGAGAGAACGATTAATTTGGAATTAATCGATAAAATAATATATTCGATATATTAAACGAAATTAGATTTCGACGCAGAATTAAAATTGGATTTTAATTCGGGCAAACAAATTAATTTAGAATTAATTCGCGAGCGACGTGAATAGTAATTTTACTTGGCATACTTATTTAATTAAATTTGATTTAATTACATCGCAACGGATAATTGGTTAATTCGGAATTAGCGAACCCGAGCCCGGGAGTGTTTACGGGCCCACTCGGATTTTGAATCAAGTTGGGCCCACATGTCACATCACATGTCACATCACTAGTCATCCTTTCACCTTTTTGGTGATGGAAGTTAGTGAGGATTTTGGTGATGACTTATTCCACACTCAAGCTTGATTTTTTGTTGACATATACCAACTTTGGTATAGCATTATTTTAATTTTGGAAATTAAAATACAAGTAAACAAAATCAATTCACCTTCTCTCATCATCATTCACGGTTTTTTGAAGAAAAATACTCTCTCCATTTTCTTTCTCTTAGCCGAACCTAGGAGGAAAAAGAAGGAAATTTGTTACAAATTTCCTAAGTGGCTAGCACATCAAAGGATCATCCAAGGGGATAGGGAAACCATCCCAAAAGCTTGGAATCAACTCAAAAGCTTGGATCTTGGATCTCATTCCCCAAAGAGGAGCTTGGCCGAAAACTTGGGAGAAAAAGTTTTGTATTTGACGCATCCTAAATCCGTTCAATGTAAGTATGATTCCGCCATACTTTACTTTTGTATTCACAATTTTTCATTGCTTATTATGATCTTGGATTGTCTTAGAGACTAGCAGATATAGCTTGTTTGAGTATTGAAATTTAAAGAAGTCTTTGTGTGAAGGTTGTAGAGTGGGGGTGTTGGTACAATATTTTTCAAATTTGGTAGTGGAGAGTTGAAGGTTAGCCTGCAATCAGGCCAGCGTCGAGACGCGTTTGTGTTGGTTTTAATCTAGGTCCCAAGATCAAACAAGACATGAAAATCAAGCATGAATACACCAATGAAGATAGCGGAATACTTACATTGGTTGGTTGAGTCGATTTGAAGACGATTGAAGCCAATATGCTCACTGTTTTGGCGCATGAACTGCAGCAATCCACTGTCCTCCATCTTCTATTTTGAGCTGCGAAAATGAGCTTCTAGATTCGTCGGATGGATCCCGTCTCATGGTCGAACCTCCCTACCACCTTCGCAAGACTTGTAAGTGTGCTAGCACTTGATTTCTCACCATGAAAAAACCACTCTTGGCTTCCCTTTGTTCACGCCATTTCTGGTTCCAAACCAGTGAAGAAAACAGACTGTTATGCGTGAGGAGAAGAGAGGAAAAAATATGTCTTTACACCTTTTGTTTTTTGTTTTACCAAAAAACGTAAGTAAGAAAGAGAGAAGCAATGATGTATATCATTAACCAAAAAAAATGAATTTTTAGATAAAAACTCTTCAAAAACCGTGAAAAGCATTTCCCTCCAAAAATTCATCATCATCACACATTGAGAATAGAGACAATGTATCATCCCATAAAGGTGACTAGATACATCCATCATCTATTCGTGTCAAGTGATGAGATATCGCGATGTGATTTGCGGATACCACTCGTTTCAAAATACGAATGTGTCCGCAAACACTTTCGGGCTCGGTTTCGCTAATTCCGAATTAACGCATTTCCGTCGCGACGAGAATTAATTAATTTCGCCTAGCGAAATTACTATTCAGATCGCTAACGAATTAATTCTAAATTAATTCGTTCGCCCGAATTAAAATCTAATTTTAATTCCGCGTCGAAATCTAATTTCGTTTAATATATCGAATATATTAATTTAATCGATTAATTCCAAATTAATCGTTATCTCTCTCTAGACGATATTTTATCCTAAATAAAATATCTCCGTAATTAATCCTAGATTAATTTTCTCTCTCTTCTATATAATCCCAGATTATTCAAGAGTGCAAGTTGTGCGTCATCGGTGGATTATCGGGAAGCGACCCATGAGATCCCCGGATTAGTTGGCAGTAAATGCGGTCGCCGGAGTATCCGAATCACGTACGTACCAAGTACTACGTTCTACCGATTTACGAGACATGTTCGGTTTCTAGCAAAACACGAAGTCTACCCAAATTCTCCGGTCATATCCTTTTAAGAATATTAAGATCTGTATCAAGCGTAGTATACAATTGTATTGTATTGTGCATATCGATCCAGTATCGGACGATCACATGTTAGGCCTGGGGCTGGAAATGTGTCTGCCCCGTACGAAACATATATCGGACATCAAGTAACTAGTCTCTTTGAATCGGGCAATCCTGACCTAGTCATATTGTCCCGACGGTTGCAACCGTTTTTATAGAGTACTAGTTCTGTATCCTGCGCGATCATCAACTCCATATGTCTGAAGTGACACTTCCATCTTGACATCACACCCAGTACACTACGATTCCTGATAAACCCAGAAGAGGTGAACACAGAACTAGTTAAAGCCCCCCCAACCACCAAAACCAAAGTTTACCGATTGTCGCAAGTACTAGCGATGCAAGTCTTAGGTTAAGACCATATACACCTACCCTGATGCGGCCTCCCATAGACACGCAGACATACTACCAATGGGATTCGCGGGGTCTATCCAGAGCGAAGCTGTTTTCCGTACCATCGGGTAAACACAACCTCCTATCGCACTTGCATAAGTATCCATACTTAAATATATGAGAACTATGCCGTTGTGCCCTCACAACGTGCACAAGTGCAATACTAGTCTATTCCGCATTATCGATGTCCAGTCTCGATAATACTATGGCTAGGGATATTTAATGATTAATCCTTCGTGGACTGATACTGTCTCATATCATCTCAATCCAGGAACTAATCATAGGGACCTCTCTTCATTTATATATCTATGGTGATCTAATCACAAATGATGAGAGTGCAATTTCCTTGTCACATAGTTAATTTGCTACAACAACACAATGATCTGTGCAAATAGTGACGCTATGGGTCATTTTGTCCAACAATCTCCCACTTGGCACATAGCGAGTCACTCAAGTGTCCTACACCTGAACTATGTACGGTTCGCTCAAATTGCTGAGTAAAGGTTTTCGTCAGCGGATTTGTCTGATTATCGTTTGACGCAATTTACACGATCATCACATCGCCACGATGTATGATCCGAACGAATCAGATGATATAGAAGTATATATCTGGATCGTCGATGAGACCTTTAATTCCTTAGCCTGTGCTGACGCCTAGCTCAGCTGCTATCAGAACTACATCTAATCTAATTAGATTTATTTCGACCCAAAAGACTTCTATTGCTGCCTCAGCTGCAGCAATAATCCGCATTTGTTGTTTATTCGGCAACAGTTATCTTGCTTGGAAGATTTCCAGCACACTGTCCCGTTATTCAAACTTTATAGTACCGAAGTATTTAATTGTTTGGAAACTTGCAGCAGTGATCCCAGTCACTTCAAGTTCTCCTTCTCCATAGTTTAAGACAGCATCTTTAGTTCTCTGAGATACTAACAGATGTTCTTAACTTCAATCCAGTGACTATCACTTGGATTGACCCGATTGTGACTCCATATGCTCGAAGCGTATGAGACACCAATACAAGTACATTTTAAATGTACAATTTCTCAGAGAGTGTTAACAACTCCAAATCTATCCCAGTAGATCTTTATTCCTTGAATAAAGGTTGTTACTCCCCAGAATTCTACGGAGAATTTCTACGAAAGAATATCTATGAAAGCCAAGCTTTCATCAATTGTTTTATGGGAATTTGACTGTCAGTGCGCTCTCCCACTAACCTCCTTATATACACAAGAATTATTCGTTTTGAGTCAAATCATAAACCATTATGATTATTTCAAAACGACAGTTCCAAGAACTTTATGCTTTCTTCAATCCAAACATGGATCGAATAACCCGCAAACCTTGTTTGCCGGTTATACAAAATCGTCAGCATGTTGTAAACATCCTCCAAAAGGTTTCCTTTTCAGGAAAGCGATTTTGATTTGTAACTGATACATTTCATAAATGAAATATACAGTTATCAACAAGCATCTTCAAAATGGATTTACCATGGCAACAAGTAAAAGGTTGAACCGTTATTAACACAACGTTGATAACGATACCTTTTCGTCAAAAGCCTAGCTTTGTACGTTGGTATGTTGCCATCCATGTATGTCTTCCTTGAAGACGTTTAATGTACCAATAGGCACAATGCCTTGTGGTACAACTAGTATCCAAAATAGTTGTTATACATGGAATCCATTTCGGATTCATGGCACTTTGCCATAATAGGAGTCGATACATCATATCACTTCCTCAAAACGTAGTCGGATGGTACACCTTCATAAGATTGACATCTTTATGAGGTTAGATCAGAAACCCATACCCTAGGTTGTTTTCTGACTCTATCCAATCTACGAAGTTCTTGTGTATTTGAAGATTAATGGTACAGATTCATCATTGATGAACTGTTTGTGTTCCATTAAGGACTTCGTGCCTTGAATAGTATAACTCCGTTTTTCATCGAGTATCACTATCCTCCCACTGACCACTGCATATCGGTATTCCATTCAGGAAAACCGCATGGTGAGCAACAATCAAATTGTTCTCATGTGAGATTTATAAGTACTATATTTATGGTTTCCCTTAGGATAACCTATATTGGCACTTATCCAATTTGGGTCTTAGTTTGGTATCATCCAAACGTTATGCCTGGCATACCCAAATTATCAGGAATGAGAAACCCTGTTTCTTTCCTGTTCATATCCTATATGACATCTGTCAAACAGATTTATATGGAACCTTATTCTAAATAAGTTTTGCACTGTTAATGCATATCCTGTAGAAGGAAATAGTAGCTCAGAGCGACTCGTGATAAACCTTATCATGTCCAACAAAATTCGGTTTTAGTTCGGACACACACCGTCTAACTGACGTGTCTCAGGAGGAGTCCTCATATGAAAGAATACAGTACTCTTTCATGTACATATGAAACTTACTGCTTAAGTATTTTCTAATACGGTCTTACCGTGGCGGCATAATACTATAGCCGATCTGTTTTTCTATTTCGTGTCGAAACTCTAAAGTTTCTGATCTGTGTTCTTCAAAAGAAACACATAACCATAACGTGATCACATCCGTTAAGGTCACGAAATATTCATGTTCACATCTAGCCCAGCTGGATATGGGCCCACTTACTTCACCATGAATAGGGCTAACAGATCGGTGGCACTTTTACTATTACCAAGTAAATAGTATTTTAGGTACCTTACCTAATAAACTAGATTCGTAGACCTTATTTGAATAGTCAAATCAGTCATAGTATCCACTCTTCAAAAGTGTGGATATACGAGTCTTGTTTAATTGTCTCCCAGACAACAATGCCACAAATAAGTCTCTATGGATCAAATCTATTTGAGCTATTTATTTGTCATTTTTATATGTTTGAGATTTATTTATATTCAAAATATAAATTCTGTTATTCACATCTAATGTGTTATCTCAGTATCATCTTATATAATAAAACATTTTAGTGTTCTAGAATATAAAGGTTTATCCGCAACGGATTAAACACTGATATAGAGATAATGTCTCCAGTCAAACTAGTTACATCATAACATTTCCTAATTTAAGTACATACCCAAGGGTAGCTCCTAAACTTAGGTATCTACGGTCGAAACAACGACTTTCGTCCCGTTTCCGATTCGCAGAGAAATCTCGGCTTGAAGTCAGTATCCAGCTCTTAGCGGATTCTGAACATTAATACATATATTTTATGTATCACACTAAGTATTTAAAATCTAATTTCAATACTAGTAGTGAACATAACTTTGACAAATATTTTTAAAGTTAGAGCCTCGCCCTTTCTTTAATTCCTTCGTGTCTTCCATATCCAATTGGCAGTCACTTTGGGATATGTCAATATCCTTTTCAATATTTCACAAACCTTTGGCCAAGCCTTGGGTTTCGGAATATCGAAACGATATGCACCTTGTGCTACATGCCCAATTGCAAACTTTGACTTTCTCCACTAGAATAGTCAATTAATTCTCCAAGAATTATTAATTGCAATTTTAACACTTTTAAATCTAAAGATAGATTTATTATAAGTATATTAATTAAGCACTAAAGTTATCATCACATAAATCTTCTAAAGATTTTATGCTCTACTATTTGCTTAATTATGGGCTTAGTCATAATAAGTTATTTTATCAAATAAATTATCCTATTATTAATTCCCAATTGAAATTAAATCATTTAAAACATTAATCCCAAGGATTATATATTTTAAATATTCAACCTTTCATTTCTTTCTTGATTTTAATAGTCCAACTATTTAATCAATTTATTAAGGTACTATTTATTATAATGATTACAATAATTCAATTATTTAATCAACTATAATTTTAATATTGATTACTATAATCCAATTATAAAAAAACTATATATTGAATGAGTTTGTATATAGTCCAACTATATATATTTAAAACAACATAAAATATTAGTCCAACTAATACTTTTGATTAATGTGACGAGTAAAATATAAATGAGCGTGTTTAGCGAGTAATTGAACGATTGTTGCAAATTCAATACTTGCCTCCCACTATTTTTCGTCGAGCCTCTAACCCTCTGTGGAGTACTCGGGAAACCGTGTTTCCTAGTGGGCTAGGATCCTGTTAAATAACATACAACCTTGACTTTGGCCAACAAGCTGTATGCTATTCACCAGGTAGATCTCACAGATCAATTGGATCCAATCCAATTCCTAGATCCGGTTAGGTGGACATCCAAGTCCTAAACATATTACTTATGCCAATGTATCTAATACATTTTCTTAACCATATCCTCCGAATCATCTAGGCCTTGGCTTTGGCACAACAAACCTAATGACTCCAGTTAAGCGGGACCCATTGACAAGGAAAGTTTCGTAATCAATGTCGTTGGACAAGAAGTGATCTTGACTTTGGCCAACAAATCACAACTTGGACAAGACACCGATGTGGAACAAAACCCTCATGATTCAAATACATCCAATTGACAAGGTCTTGACTTTGGCCAACAAACCAATGCCAATTGGATCTTGAACAAGAATCATTCAATGGAAGGATAATCGCTTAATATAGATTGAGGGATTTTGCGTAATTGGCAACCAATTTAATTATCTTTGTTAAGTCTCATCATCATACACCCTTAAACATGCATTCTAAATACATAATAAAGCGAGTATGAAATAAAATAATAATGATATGCGGATGGATACTTTACACATTGATCCTAGATCAAATCTCTCCCTTTCTCACTCAAGCTAGCACTTGTACTACTTCTACCCGTTACACTACACTTCTAAAGAAACCTCATATACATAGAGGGGAATAGGTGAGAAGAGAATACAAAGAGAATAGAGGTGATAAGGCTGGACACGCAGGTCCAATTTAATAAATCGAATTTATTACAACAATTTCAAAAATTGCCCACCCGACTAATATCCATCCGATATACATTATTCATTCAATACAACCACGTATTCACACACATAAGCATGCTATCAATCAATCTAATCAAATTAATTAATCTGATAATTAAGTGATCATCCAATGTTCAAACAACGATTTGATTTTGATCGAGTCAAACTCGTTTTTGCGAATAAGTACTTAAAGTACGAATTCATGAATTAAATTAAACTACATCATTAAATCAAATTTAATATGTATTTAATACTAATTCACTATTCAATTCCAAATTAAAATATTACACTTTTATTAATAAACCTTTTACGATTTAAATTCCAAATTTAATCTTAACGCGTCTCAAAGACCGATTAACGTCCAACGTCAATTCAATTAAAGTCCAATGGGCTTTTAATTGATTTCTTAAGGCGTGGACTTTTGGTCAACTCGGGTCAAACCGATAACCAAAGTCCAATTCGGGATTTACCCCATAAGCCCATAAATCAATCTTGGCCCATTAGGCCCAATTGAACTTTAAAGGTTCATTAGTTGCATTTGGGCTTTATGGTTAAGGTTTTGGGCCCAATTGGATCCAATCCACTTGGCCTAAACCCAACTTGATAAAATCAAGCCCAATAGGTCCAATTACAACATTAAAGTCCAATTTCCAAAATTAGGCCCAATTAATTAAATATACAAAATCCAATTTCATATTCAATTAAACTAAAGTGTATTACATGATTAATAAACTAAATCAATATTTCTAAAACACTAAATTAGTCCAATTAATCATACTCAATTCATTATTACATGTCTAACATACAAATTGAAAAATCAAACCCATTTACATGCTACAAAGCTCTCGGCCAAGGAGGATTTTTGTGTCCGATTTGGTTTCAATCCAACCGAACCCACAATCGACATTAAATCACCATCCAATTTGATTTCATACACATCCAATGTCACAAAATCAAAATTACCAAGACATTTGAGGGCATACACCAATTCGGCCAACATGAGAATTTTGGGGATTTATGTTCAATTCAAAGTACAATCCAATTGACCATAAATTAACATCATCCTACATGATTCTAACTCATCAAATGAACCAAAACCAAAAATTCCAAGAATCTAAAATCATCCACACATTCGGCCAAGTGAAGCAAATTGGGGATATTTGTTCAATTCAAAATTCAATCTAATTAACTTCAAATTAACATCACCCAACATCATTAAAACTCATCCAATGAACCAAAATGAAAAAAAAATTCCAAATTCCAAACATGCTTCAACATTCGGCCAAGGTAAGTATTTGGGGATTTTTATCCAATTCAAAATTAAATCCAATTCAATCTCAAATCAAAATTATCCTACATCATTATAACTCATCCAATGAATTAAAATGAAAAAATCCAAGATTAACAAAAACATACACATTCGGCCAACACTTCAAATTTGGGCAAAATTGATCCAATCACATTTTGTTGAAATTGATCAAATCAATCTTCAATATATCATATATTAAGCATGCTTAAACATCCAATTTTATAAAATCATGCTCAAATCAAAAATACCCAATTTTAAGCCCTACATTTTTCATGCTTGAACCTATAGCTCTTGATGCCATTGTTGGTTTTAATCTAGGTCCCAAGATCAAACAAGACATGAAAATCAAGCATGAATACACCAATGAAGATAGCGGAATACTTACATTGGTTGGTTGAGTCGATTTGAAGACGATTGAAGCCAATATGCTCACTGTTTTGGCGCATGAACTGCAGCAGTCCACTGTCCTCCATCTTCTGTTTTGAGCTGCGAAAATGAGCTTCTAGATTCGTCGGATGGATCCCGTCTCATGGTCGAACCTCCCTACCACCTTCGCAAGACTTGTAAGTGTGCTAGCACTTGATTTCTCACCATGAAAAAACCACTCTTGGCTTCCCTTTGTTCACGCCATTTCTGGTTCCAAACCAGTGAAGAAAACAGACTGTTATGCGTGAGGAGAAGAGAGAGAGGAAAAAAATGTGTCTTTACACGTTTTGTTTTTTGTTTTACCAAAAAACGTAAGTAAGAAAGAGAGAAGCAATGATGTATATCATTAACCAAAAAAAATGAATTTTTAGATAAAAACTCTTCAAAAACCGTGAAAAGCATTTCCCTCCAAAAATTCATCATCATCACACATTGAGAATAGAGACAATGTATCATCCCATAAAGGTGACTAGATACATTCATCATCTATTCGTGTCAAGTGATGAGATATCGCGATGTGATTTGCGGATACCACTCGTTTTAAAATACGAATGTGTCCGCAAACACTTTCGGGCTCGGTTTCGCTAATTCCGAATTAACGCATTTCCGTCGCGACGAGAATTAATTAATTTCGCCTAGCAAATTACTATTCAGATCGCTAACGAATTAATTCTAAATTAATTCGTTCGCCCGAATTAAAATCTAATTTTAATTCCGCGTCGAAATCTAATTTCGTTTAATATATCGAATATATTAATTTAATCGATTAATTCCAAATTAATCGTTATCTCTCTCTAGACGATATTTTATCCTAATAAAAATATCTCCGTAATTAATCCTAGATTAATTTTCTATCTCTTCTATATAATCCCAGATTATTCAAGAGTGCAAGTTGTGCGTCATCGGTGGATTATCGGGAAGCGACCCATGAGATCCCCGGATTAGTTGGCAGTAAATGCGGTCGCCGGAGTATCCGAATCACGTACGTACCAAGTACTACGTTCTACCGATTTACGAGACATGTTCGGTTTCTAGCAAAACACGAAGTCTACCCAAATTCTCCGGTCATATCCTTTTAAGAATATTAAGATCTGTATCAAGCGTAGTATACAATTGTATTGTATTGTGCATATCGATCCAGTATCGGACGATCACATGTTAGGCCTGGGGCTGGAAATGTGTCTGCCCCGTACGAAACATATATCGGACATCAAGTAACTAGTCTCTTTGAATCGGGCAATCCTGACCTAGTCATATTGTCCCGACGGTTGCAACCGTTTTTATAGAGTACTAGTTCTGTATCCTGCGCGATCATCAACTCCATATGTCTGAAGTGACACTTCCATCTTGACATCACACCCAGTACACTACGATTCCTGATAAACCCAGAAGAGGTGAACACAGAACTAGTTAAAGCCCCCCCAACCACCAAAACCAAAGTTTACCGATTGTCGCAAGTACTAGCGATGCAAGTCTCAGGTTAAGACCATATACACCTACCCTGATGCGGCCTCCCATAGACACGTAGACATACTACCAATGGGATTCCGCGGGGTCTATCCAGAGCGAAGCTGTTTTCCGTACCATCGGTAAAACACAACCTCCTATCGCACTTGCATAAGTATCCTATACTTAAATATATGAGAACTATGCCGTTGTGCCCTCGCAACGTGCACAAGTGCAATACTAGTCTATTCCGCATTATCGATGTCCAGTCTCGATAATACTATGGCTAGGGATATTTAATGATTAATCCTTCGTGGACTGATACTGTCTCATATCATCTCAATCCAGGAACTAATCATAGGGACCTCTCTTCATTTATATTTCTATGGTGATCTAATGACAAATGATGAGAGTGCAATTTCCTTGTCACATAGTTAATTTGCTACAACAACACAATGATCTGTGCAAATAGTGACGCTATGGGTCATTTTGTCCAACAGTTTGGGCTAGAGTCGCGATGTTGAGTTTGGAGATGTCTTATGTTTCAGGTCGGGTCATGTGGGAGTCGCGACGCTCAACACTTGATGTCGCGACGCTGGTCATGAGGATGCTCTCTGCCTTTGGTATGATTATGTGAACGTCGTGACGTTCAACACCCAACGTAACAACGCGTAACAAGCATATGCTCTCTGCCTTAGGTCTAACCAAGTGGGAGTCCCGACAAGCAACATCTGGCGACGTGATACATACATTTTTTCCAGGATAAATTTTAACCCATTTCAATTTCATGGCATCCTAAGGGTTTAGTATCAGCTTACATACACGCATTATGACATATCACAAACACAATACGTCACATAGTGATTATAGTTCCGAAAAATATTCACGACTTATGTACTAATTAAGTTCATTAATTATAGATTATCGGCAGAAACCTCAATCTTCCTTGATAAAGTGGAGTAGTGCCAGCCAGATTCCAAATCTGTGAGTGGACCTTTCATTTTCAAGTTGATATTACTTATTTGTTTTTGATTCGAGACTTAATTTTAAGCACTTTAGGGTGTTAGCCAAGTTTATTTCAAGTTAATTTTTGAATAAGAACGTTTGAGAAAGTTTTGATTTTAAAAGCTTGGATTTGTGATTTTTGGAGTCATGGGGGAAAAACCCTCCTCAGATGTGACTTATGGAATTGACGGATATTGGAATTGATGGATATAAACATGTGACATGTATAGCAGGATTAGGGGACGACGATACGTAATGCCCATAGATCCTAGTTTCAGGGCTAAGGGGGCGGCGAGACATAACGCCCCTAGACCCTAGATTCAAGGACATGATGATGGCATGCATTGGGGGACGACAATACGCAATGCCCCAATGATATGTATTTGCATACCTGGCTCTAATTTAGTGGCTTGGGGGACGACGATATGTAACTCCCCAAGACCACTAGTGAGGCATATGAGGGGACGATGATACGTAACACCCCCATGTGTTAGATGTTCTATATATTTTCAGAGATATTATTTTCAGAAAAGATAGTTTTATGAAAATTTTTCAAGAGAAACAATTTTATGGGAATCTCAGAATTTTACAGACATAATGGATTTCTAGAAGAGTTTCCATAGAAAGATGTGTGTTTTCAGATAAAAATATTTTTCAGAAAAGATCGATTTTCCTTGAGAGATTATCATTTCAGAAAAATGAATGTTTCATAAAGTATTTCAGTATCTATTTTTAATTGTCCACTCACTAAGTCATTCAAATGATCTAACCCCCACTCCCAGTGTTTCTATTTTGAAGGTTTACCCGGAGGACGAGCTCGAGGGGATGGATATTGATGGTAGTCACTAGAATGTTTGGGTCCACCAGGTCATGTACATTAGTATTGTATATTCTTGTGTGATGGCACAAGGTTGATTCATTCCCTTACGGCCAAGTGACTTAGATGGCTTGGGGTCAGAGTCTATCCCCCAAGGCCTTTTTGTCAGGTGGGCTCAGGGCTAGTTACGTCTCATTGATACCATATTATTGTTTTAATGGCTCGAGGAGGGAAATTTTCCTCGTGGCTCGCTTTTTTATTTTATAGGACTTTGTAGAGCATTCCCTTTGGAATTTCGGAGTAGAAGGCATAAGGTCATAATTTCTCCCATATGACACTAATGAGAAGAGAATGGACGATGAAGCCACTCAGAATTTTGGCTAAGGGCCAACTACTGCTGACTTTGGTCAACTTGAAAACAGGATAGCAGCCACAAGGTATCGTTGTAGTGGTCAGGTCTGATAAAAAATGATGGATATGGTAATCGAGCCTTGAGCCAGTTCAGGGCTATGAGTCCGAGGTTGATTTTCAGAAAGACTGTGAAATATAGATCTAATGGATTTGAGCATCAGCATGAGGGGGAAGTTTTTTCTTCAAAAATATTCCAAGTATTGGAAAGGTACCACGAGACATCATGTTAAAGTTATATGAGGTGCCAATATGAGTATCAGCCTTAGGACATCAGATCGATCTCCGACTTTGTGCACCACCATCTTTTATAAAGTTCCCGATATCAACTCACCAACTTATTGATACCGAGAACTGGGGGATAAATTTTGATGATGGTTTTTCACCCCGAGGAAGTTCAAATACTGAGGAGAGGTAGAATAGGGTTTGTACTTGGCCAAAAGAAAATGATGAAGGTCTAAGGGCTCAGAGAGGCTGAAGTCTGACAAGGGATCCAGACCCCGCTATATGGAAGAGTCCTCCCAAGATCAAAACCTGTTGGTGACGAAGTAAGTAGGGATACCGACCCGACCTAGAGAATAAGTGTTGGATTTGGCAACGTTGAAGTATTTGTAGAAGCCAACCTAAGGTGGATCACACTTACCGACCTGAGGGGGTCCACGCTTACCCACCTGACTTGGTTGAAGAAGTCAAGAAGTTTGATCAAGCATTATTCAAATAGGCATGCCGACCCGAGGAACGAAGATGAGATCACAGGCCGACCAGTATTGAAGCTACATGACGTGTGCCCTACTTTGAAATTTAGGGTTCAAGAAGGCTGATGTGACGAAAGTTGGTCAATAACTTACTAGGAAAAAGACCCTGACTGACGGAACAATACTGGAGCAGTTGAAGCGGGGTTATCATATCGACAAAGCATGTAGCAGTGGCCAAACGGTTGTAATTATGGGTTTCTACTGGCAATGGTGGTTGAGTTAGATGTTAGTACGACTGTTTGATGAGTGGTTGGTGAAAAGAAGCATGGGGCAATGATGACAGAGTGACATGGGTTGACGTCATAGGTTGGTAGAATAGTAGATCTGGAAGCCTATATAAAGGAGTTGAAGATTCAGATTGATGGGTTAGAAAATTTCGCATCTCACCACTCACAGAGAAGCCAATAGTCAAGAGTCTAGTGATAGAGAGAGAAAACAAGTCAAAACCCGGCCATTTGAGAGAGTTGTAATAAGCATGTCATAAGACCCGAGGTGTTCAATTTTTTATCTTATGTCCCTCCCCCACTTGTAGATCGGGTAGGTCTTGACCTTGAGCAGGTAATAAAATATCCATTTTCTCTCGTGAACGTAGGTTGGAGCCACTCTCCGCCGAACCACATAAATCCTTGTCTCTGTAATTTATATGTCTGCTAGCTAAGTTTTCTTTGATTCCCTACTAACCAAATAAATTCACTCATGTGGGAGGTTTGTTCGAGAAGTCGATTTCCCATATTGTCCTTGGAATGAAAAACAGTCATCAACAGTTTTTGTCTGGATTCTTGATGAGCTTACATTCCCAGAGGTAGTGGCTACAATCAGGGAGATTTGGAGAAGTTGATTGAGTGAAATAGAGGAGCAGTTGTTGTTTCTATGGGTCGTTCTGGTGAAAGAATGAGTTAGCTAGAGTTGGGTTCGTAGTGAAGGAAAGTGAAATTAAGGTGGTTGATTGGTATATTGGAGTAGGTGAGGAGCATTTGATTTGAAAAGAATGGTGTGTTCAGTAATAAGGGAAGGCAACGAAAGGTCTGGTTACCTAGAGATTAAATATTTTCTTCCCTTAACCCCAAGATTCAAATTATGATGTTTTGGGAAAAACAGAAATATATGAACAATAAAATAAACAAAATGCTCTATATCATATATATATAATTAACAAAGATCATAACGATGTTACCAAGCATCTTGTATTTCTTTTCTTCTTCATTGTAGAGCCGCAAGCGTTGCAACTCTAGCTCGATATATACAGGTTTCATCAATGAACACGAACATCGACTGATTGTGGAGATCGCGAGGAAGATGAAAGACAACTATTTCTTTCTTTTAATAGGGCCGGCCATGCCTATGGTTAGAAAAATCTCTGCGATTTTTCTTTCTTAAAAGGACCTCTAAATCAATTAGAGATCTTATCTTTTTATAGATAAACAGTTTCCTAATTTAATTAGGATTGCAATTAGTAATTTTCCTAAAATTATAATTCCTCTCTTGGACTTTAATCCAATAGCCTAATTAGAGTGCTAGCCCACTTAGGTCCATTTAATTAAGTTCTATTAATTTGTTTCCATAAATTGAGTGTTAATTAATATAATTAATTAATTGACTATTAATTAAATAATTTAAATAATTCGAATTTAATATTTATTCAATCAAACAAATATCATTTAATTTATTTAATTAAACAAATATTATTTTAATTAAATAAATAATATTTAATTATTGATTAAAACATTAGGAAAATATGAAAATACCTTTCTTAATAAATTTCACAAATTAGTCATATAAGTCCTAGTGATTCCATAACCAAATAATTCTAATCCAATTAGAATTCTTTATGAAAACTTTTTAACTTTATTATTAACTCTTTAATATGAAAATCTATGTTCGAGTTCACATCTGAATCCCTATTTTATATGACTTTATTAGATTTAATAATTGATTAGCAGTAAACAAATTCATTGAAGATGGGTAAACGTCTATCAACATGCGATGATACTCAATCAATAAATGAAGTTGATTCGAATGAACTTTATAAGAATACATGTAACCATGTTACCCTGTTACCTTGTTCCTTCCGATGTCTATTGATTAATTTTTCCAATTATTCATTTCTCGCTCCATCTTATAGACCTGAATGATAAATATTGATTGATTTGTTTTTCTAAAACTAACTTGGAGAACTTTATTAAATATTTTGATCAATGTTTCCTTTTTTATCATAATAAATCTCATCTATATACAATATTATGATATTGATTGTGTTCCCACTAACCTTATTATAAACACACATTCACATTATTGACAAAACAACTTTTGATTTATATCATTAATATGAATATATCATTTCTGAAAATTTACTTCATTAAATTAATGAAGACTTTTACCGATTGCATAAATTATGACTTTTGTCATATTATATTAAACTCATTTATATCTCATATCCATTTGAGAAATATCTCCTTTTGAGAATTATATGATTTAATATCCATTTGTTAATCTCATATTTGTAGTAAGTAATCTTAGTCAATGAAGTCTTAATAAATAGCGTAAAGATTCTCATAGTCATCTACTAGAGTATCAGCCTTTCGCTGATTTCATTACTTATAGTTATTCTTTCAGAAACGATGTCTTAACATTTTTTACTAGAATCATCTTATATGGTTGGCTTTCATTAATCGTGAAAGATTCATAATCTTCATCAATCATTAAGTTATATATCCCAAATGATGAGATATTCTAGTAGTTACGATTGTGTTTCAGATGGTTATTACCGTTATACTCATTTTAGAATATCTTTCTTAGAAAGATCGCTTTCTTACTCATAAGAAATTTTCTGAGTTTATTTTCCTTTTAGCATCTATTCTTCAATGAACTATTCATTAAGAATGGTTGCTTAATGATCAAACACTTTTGATTTATGAAAATAATCTCTCCTAGAATAAATGCGATCTTTATTCAATCTTGTTTCCTACTTGTGTCTTTGTTTTTTTTCCGAGAGACAATAATAACTATTATTATTGATTCTGTATAAAATATAAGCACCATCAATTATTCCTTTGCGTGCATAGAGTGTCTTGTTCATATAATCATGACACATACAAGCAAACATAAAATAATCCAAACCTTTAACAATTAGATATTGGATCAATCTTATATCATATCTAATATGATCTTTAAGAAACGAACTTAGAAGATCATTCTATTGAGCATTTAAAACGTCAAAAAATATTATAACCACATATATATATATATCCATATTTTGTGCCATGTCTAATAAAGTACAATACTCTATTCAAATATACTTTATATTATATGGTATTATATTTCTATTTACCTTGAGATAAATATTGAAAGTATTATTTTACAATCTAATTGTAAAATCTTAATGCATTTCCTTTTATTTCTACTTTATTTATGAAATTCCTGAACTTTTTCAAAATTTTCAAACTTTGTACTTCTAAAGTACAATTAACCATTGTTGTGATTCTCTGATCACATTAGAATATATTTGAGGAAAAACCGAAATCGTTTCTATTACTCTCAAGAATAGAATTACAAAGTATAAACTTTACAAAACCTCACTACACTCTCTAACACTCACTTTGGGATGCATTTACAAGCGATTCAAGCTTCAATTTATAGGGCAAAAACGTGTGCTACAGTGCACACGTTTTTGCCAACTCAATGACAGCTTCACACCAACTTGGACTTTGGAGACTTACTAGCACCAAAAGGTTCTTTGGTGGTTTCTGCTTTTGATGATGATGATTTCTGGATTGCATGATTCATCTTCTTTCATGCATGAATGTTGCATGAAAATTGAAGGGCTGCTGGACTCTACAAATCTCCCCCTCCAGCTGCATCTGAAATAATCATTATCTGACAGCTATCCCGGCTATTGACCGGCGTAAACACACACGTATAACGCAAGCGCACGTATCGTTCAAGTAGTATAAAAATATCGATCCCACGAGGACTTAATTCCTACTGTTGTTATTAATTGTTGAATCTATTTATTTACATATATCTAATTATAGGGAGAAGTGAATGATTGCTTGATTGATTTGGTTGATTGTAGATTTGCTAAATAAATAAAAAGACAAAAGAAAATACTAAGGAAAATAACAAAAGACACAAAGATCTAGGGTTGTGAATCATTCTAATATCTTTTAAAAGATGAAGTGATTATTTTATGTTTGTGTAATAAATCAGTTTACTAACCTGGAACACAAAATTATGCAAAAGCCTCTATCGATGGTTAGACGCAAATACCCAGTTTAACCCAATTGAACCATATGTATATGTCAACCAAATTATCTGGATTCATTAAGTTTAAGTTCCAATTATGGCTACCCCCGCCCGACAGGTATATGTCTATCCTGTAAGGAAATCTATTAAAGGGGTATCTATCCTCAAGGAAGATCGTGGGCTATTAAGTCTAAGGCTGAAACCTAAAATCCCTATGTCTAGTTCATTTTAGATTTGCCACATCAATCTTATTGATGATCAGACAACAAGAAGCATTAAGCTTAAGACTTAATAAGTAAACCTTTAAATTACCCAAACTATAAAATAACCCCTTATAAAACGGTGATATTAGAATTCATCACAACCCCAGATAACTAACTTAGTTACGACACATAACTAGGGCTAGTAAAAACTTAAATAAAATAAAAGACATAAAGTAAAATGCTGAAAAGTAAATTGCTGAAAAGTAAATGACGAAAAGTAAATGCTGAAATTAAATACTGAGAATTAAATGCTAAAAAGTAAATTGCTGAAAGTAAATTACTGAAAAGTAAATGCTGAAAGTAAATTGCTGAAAGTAAATAAAGTAAAAGTACAATAAAATAAAATGTTGAGGTAAAAGGATCCACTTTTATTACTTCTATTTTAGATATCTCCCTTAATATAATATATTAACTTTGCATGATAATTACCAACCAGCCATATAGGCGGTATCCAGATTAAGTCAAATTCATAATTAATTACCAACCGACCAATCAGGCGGTATCCAGTTTAGTCAGGTTAAAACAAATTTAAATAATTACCAACCGACCAATATGGCGGTATCCTCGTTAAGTCAGATTTTAACTAGTTTATATATTATAATTAAGGGAGATTAATCTAAATATTAGTAATAAAAGTTTTACCTTTTACCCCAACAAAGGGGAGTTACCTCCCCATTACTGAAAAGTAAAAAAAACTGAAAATTAAAGAAAGAAAAGTACTGTAAGTAAAAGTAAATTGCGGAAAGTAAAAACTGAAAAGTAAAGAAAAAAAGTGCGAAAGCGGAAATTAATTACTAAAAGCTATAAATAAACAAACAAGATACAATCTTCTTAGTATTCTTAAGGAATTCCTTAGAAGAAATTATGAATTTTACAAATGAAATGGCTTGGTATTTATAGGCAAAATTTTGCCTCCATCAAATCATCCACCAAATCAATTATTAATTTCTCCACTAATTGCTCCACTAATTGCTCCACCAAATCCATTATTAATTGCTCCACTAATCTCTTATCATGTTTGGTGATGATTTGATAATTTTTATTATTTATTAATTTATTTATTTTTTGCTTTGAAAATGATTGAAAGTGACTTTAATAATTACACACAACACACTTCTGGATGGTTCATCAATTTCGGGCATGAAATCTTCAGAATTAGAAATTATTTTATCTTTCAAAGCTGTAGATCTTTCAGTCTTCTTTAATCTGGAACTTGAATCAGCTCAATCCGATATCGGAATAAAAAGTTATGCCCAAATTACGACAGATGCACAAAACTGGAATTTCCAAAACTGCACTTTGTTAAAACGCCCTTTCAAGTTTCCAATCTCCAAAATTAATATGTCATGTCCAATTTTTGGCCCTTATTTGACCCAAATTTCGTCCTAAATGATTTCATTGTGTCCCAATATTATTTTATCTGCAAAATAAACTAAAACACATCAAAACGTTCATCAAACCCGAGAAACTAAACAAAATATTAAGTAAAAGGGGCGGTAAATATTGATATATTTTCCGCTCATCACAGCCCCAAACCTAACATTTTTCTAGTCCTCGAGCAAAACAATAAAATAAAATACAAGAAACAATTTAAATTAAACTAAGCCACTTTGGTAGGGATCACGGTTGCATTTAGCATATGCAACAAGCCTTTAAACCCCTAGGTGTCCCTAGTGGACGAGTTATAGTCTCGTGAAGGCTTACATCAACGATACCCACAAACGTTTTACAAAAGTAAAAAGATAATAAAACTAATGCACACAAAAGAAAAAAGACAAGAGAAAATAGAATAAAGAAGTTAGTGACTAATCAGGTGAAACTTCTACTTCAAGTCAATAGTTGTTTTGTTTCATTCTAAATTATCGAATAAGTAAATTCTCCGATTATTTTTACCATTCTCCATATACACACTCGACAAAATATTAATCAACTCATTTTTGCCCACAACAGTCACAAGTGTAGTTGATAAGAGAGTAATATTTTTGTCCTAAAGTTTTATTAGAATTCACATCTTTTTGCAGCAATGGAATAATTTTTCTGATTTTTCTAATTTTTTTTTTTATTTTTTTTCTTATATACAAGATCTTCCGTCTATGTAGCGAGCTTTGGGTCGGTGACTACCAAACTAGTTGGCTTTAGGGCACCAGGTGTTAAGACACCCCTACGGACTTAATTACTCAGACTTCAGATATATATATTTTTGCAGCATCTTTGATCCATGTAACGAGCTTTGGGCCAGTGACTCCCAAACCAGTTGGTTTTAGGGCACTAGGTGTTAAAACACCCTTACAGACTTAATAACTCGGATCTCAGATGTTTGTTTTTTTTTTTACTCTATTGCTTTTTGAGATGCTTCCTCCAATTAAACTAGAGCACTGAATATTACAAACTTTTCAATTTTAGTTCATGTTTGTATGTTTCTATGTATGTTGATAATATCTGCTAACTGAACATATAAAGATCCATTTTAGTCAATTTTATGGAGAATTTACAAATTAAATAATTCAAAGGAAATAAACAAAAATTAACTTGTTCCGATATAGGTTTGAGATACGTATCAGGAGTGGAAACTCCTTACTCAGTTATCTCTCACCAATTTCACCTTTTTAGTCAAAATAAAAACACAAAAAAATTTCAATTTTTTTTTGCTTTTCGAAAAATTTTCGACTAAAAATAAAAAGAACACACAAACTAAAAACACGATACTGATCAACTAATTACCTCCCCCAAACCTAAATGAGACATTGTCCCCAATGTCTTAAACAGTAAAAGGAGAGTTAAGAAGGTCGTACCTGGTTAGCTGAAAATCTACAGGAAATTAAATGTTAAGATCCAGATTAACACGACGCCTCTTACCACGATCGTCCTCGGACCAATTTATCTTTGAAAAGATAGGGTCAACTCATGGTTCATAGGCTAAGATTTGGTCAATTAGATCTGGAGCAGTTCTGGCAGTAAAGAGGAGTTCTTTCAAAGGTTTTGACACGAACCCATTTCTCCGGTCATCATCAAGAAATACACAAAGAAAATCATAAAATCCATCAACGTTGTACAACCCAATTGGTTTCTGGTGTATGTTCAGATTCACCCAAGATAGCACAATAAAAATTTCCTCCAATGTACCCAAAGCACCTGGCAAAGCAATAAAAGCATTAGCACGATTAATCATTTCTACCAGTCGTTCAGACATACTTGGCACAATCAGTTCCTCTCCGTTTGATGGTTCAATAAGATTTGCCTCTACCAAGGGTTTTGGAATGATTCCCAAAACGTGACTGCCTCTTTCTTGTACGGCCTTTGAAACGATCCCCATAAGTCCAAGATTACCTCCGCCATATATTAAGTGCATATTTCTTGCAGCTAAGACTCGACCCAATTCTTGTGCTGCTTCTACGTATTGTGGCTTAACACCAACACTATTACCGCAAAACACACAGATGTTTTCAGCTCGTCTTCTTGAAGTGGCTTCCATTTTTTTTATGTATTTCTTTCTCAACTTTGGATGCCTTCAAAAGTGAAATGACGGGCTGAATTTATAGTACCTGAAAAGGGTGAGTAAAAATAGCACAAGTATCTTCCAGAAGACGATTAGTAGCGAAATAATATCGTGATAGTCAAAAAGGTCTGGATCCTGTCGGAGAAAATAAAAGAAAAAAACAAAACAAATCACAATTATTAAGAAAAGACAAAGAGATATAATATTTACAAGAAAAGTAACGGCTTGATTGACATCTATGCGTCAGGGACAAGCTTCCCATCCAATTTTTTTATAAATTGGCAAACATGGTCTTTTTGAGTCAGATTCCCGAGACTTAACAGTTATCTTTCCTTTTGGAATTGTGCATATAACATGCGAATTTCATGATACACACACCCACTGGGATGCGTCTCAAGAGTTTTAGATAGTCATCCAAAGACTCCTTACTCAAGCCACCCCTAATGAAATTAATCTTATCTTCGCGGTTATGAGACACCATTCCTAAAGAACGACAACGAGTATTACAAAACATACGAGCACATTTATAACAAACACACATTCTTTTAGCTCTTCTCTTTTTAGCATATGTGCTTTTTCCTAAACCAGGCAGATGTGAAATAAAAGAGTTAGAAGACTCACCTGCCAATCGAACCCGTGCTTCAAATAACCAACGAATGTCAGTAGAAATACGTTTAATCATCAGTAATCTCATCCGTTCCAAGTGAGCTTTGTAGACTTTCATCAGAGAGTTTTGAGGGAGAGAAGGAAATTGCTTGCGAAGATTTGCGAGAGCTTCTTCCATCGTGAAATGGCTTTACCTGCAATAATTAAACACACAAAATAAAACACACCAAATCACAATATATACAAACATTGCATGGGTTGCCTCCCTGCTAGCGCTTAGTTTAGAGTCGTCAGCCAGACTTGACTTCTCGAATGTTAAGCTGGATCTGAAAGTGTAACACTTTCTTTTTGTCGCTCAAATGATTCTCCCCAGTAGTGCTTGACACGCTTGTTTTTAACCTTGAAAGTTTTGTTGGAGTCAGGATCATGTATCTCAACGGCTCTATCTGGTAAAACTTTGGTGATCACAAATGGACATGACCACCGTGATTTTGGCTTCCATGGGAAGAATTTCACCCTTGATTTTTTTAACAGTACCTTCTACCCTGGTTTCAGTTGTATGCTCACTAACTTCTCATTATGTCTTTTCCTTGCCTTTTCCTTGTACAATTTGGCATCCTCAAAAGGCTGTATGTGAAATTCCTCCAATTCGTTGAGCTGGTGGAAATTTTTCTCTTCTGTTGCTTGTACTGCAAGAATAGGCTTCTTCAGTACGCAGTGCGCTTTATCTTCAGGCTCCACAGGTAATTGACATGTTTTAAGTTTGTCAGTAGAACTTTGCATTGCATTGGAGTTCTGAATGGTTCTGTGTATCACATCAAGTCTGAAACATTCATCATTCTTTTCATCATATGGGAAATTCATGGCCTTGAAAACATTGAATGTTACTTCTTGGTCCTGTACCCTCATGGTTAATTCTCCTTTTTGTACATCAATAATGGTTCGACCTGTAGCCAAGAATGGTCTACCAAGGATGATTGGCACGTCTGCATCTTCCTCCATATCAAGGACAATAAAATCTACTGGGAAAATGAATTTGTCAACCTTAACCAGCACATCCTCAACTACACCTCTTGGAAATACGAGCGTTCTATCAGCAAGTTGTAGAGAGACTGAAGTGGGCATTGTTTCACCAATCTGTAATTTCCTGAAAATAGAAAAAGGCATCAAGTTAACACTCGCACCTAGATCACACAGAGCCTTACCGAAGTCATGTTCTCCTATGGTGCAAGGAACAATGAAACTGCCAGGATCTTTCAACTTTGGGGGAAGTTTCCTCTGAATGATAGCGCTGCATTCTTCTGATAATGCTACTGTCTCGTAATCTCCCAATCTCCGCTTTCGTGAAAGAATTTCTTTCATGAATTTGGCATAGCTGGGCATTTGTTCCAACGCTTCTGCAAATGGAATGTTGATATGCAGCTTTTTGAAGATTTCCAGGAACCGAGAAAACTTCTTGTCCAATTTTTTCTTCTGAAGACGTTGAGGAAAATGTGGAGGTGGAGTGATCTGTTATTTTTCCTTTGCTTCGTTTTCCTCTGTCTGTTGCCTTGTTTCTTTTGGAACTTCCTCAGCAGCTGTTTTGGCTCCAACATCTTTGTTGATTTCAGTACCGCTTTTTAACATGATGGCATGACATTGCTCCTTCCCCATGTTTCTTGGGTTTGGCTCTGTGTTGCTATGAAGGGTACCTGGCGTTCTGTAACTCTGAGCATTTGCCAGTTGTCCAATTTGATTCTCCAGTGCTTTAATAGAAGCAGATTGACTTTGAATTAATGCTGCTTGGGATTGAAACATAGCATCATATCTTGCTGCTTGAGATTGAAACATAGTATCATATCTTGCTGCTTGAGAGTCATGTTTTGCTTCTATCTTTTTCAAGTGTGTCAACACTTCTGTTATTCCTGGTTCATTTGCATGCTTCTGGCTTTTGTTCTGTTGCTGGAATTCAGGTGGTGGATAGTTCTGCTGTTGGCCTGAATTGTTGCTCCATGAAAAGTTGGGATGATTCCTCCACCCTGGGTTGTAGGTGTTGGAATATGGATTGTTCCCCTGTCTGTTTAAATTGTTGACATAATACACCGTCTCTTCAAGTTGGTTCGACTCTGGTGCTCCTTCATATGGTGAACTTGTGGATCCAGTGGTAAGAGTCTCCATGAATTTGCATATCTGATCTAGCTTGGCGTTGACTGCTGTATTGGCTCCACTTTCATAAATTCCTGCAATTCTTTGGATCAAGCTCATTTCTGTTGGCCACAAGGAATTATTATTGGCCATGTCTTCGATTAGGTCCCAGGCCTGATCTTCTCCTTTTGCCATCAAGGCTCCTCCAGCAGCAGCATCAATTGTGGTTCTCATTATTCCAGAAAGCCCATTATAGAATGTTTGGACTTGAAGCCATTTTGGAATCTCATGGTGATGACATTTCTGGAGCAAATCTTTATACCTTTCCTAAGATTCGCAGAGGGATTCTGAATCTTGTTGTACAAAGGATGTGATGTCATTCCTCAGCTTTCCGGTTCTGGCTGGTGGAAAGTACTTTGCAAGAAATTTGGTGGCTAAAGTGTTCCAAGTTGTGATAGAACCTCCTGGTAGTGAATGTAGCCAAGCTTTAGCTCTGTCTTTCAGGGAATATGGAAAAACTCGCAGTCTCATTGCTTCTTCTGATGCTTTGTTGTAGTTGAAAGTACCGCAAACTTCCAGGAAGTTACTCATGTTGGCATTAGGATCTTCAGTTGCATTCCTCCCGAACTAACTGACTGCTGAATCATCTGAATGCATGTTTTGATGTCACACGCATTTGCTGGTAAGAGAGGAAGTATAATACATGAAATGAGTCTGTCAACCACCGGAATGGTTCTGTCTCGAATGGGAATTGGTGGTGCAACCTCCAAAGGTTCAGGTTCCATGTTGACTAAAGCTTCTTGGCCTTCTCGCCTTTCCCTTCTCAACTTTCTGAAGGTTCTTTCAATTTCTGGGTCAAGCGGTCGGAGTTCAAAGCTTCTGGTTCGTCTCATGTAGTTTTTGAGAACCTGAAACACAAGAAAACAAAAACAATAAGTAAAAAGAAATTAGATACAAGTAACGTATCTAACCCCAAAATTAATAGTGAAAGATAAATAAGTCCCCGGCAACGGCGCCAAAAACTTGACCGGCGTAAACACACACGTATAACGCAAGCGCACATATCGTTCAAGTAGTATAAAAATATCGATCACACGGACTTAATCCTACTGTTGTTATTAATTGTTGAATCTATTTATTTACATATATCTAATTATAGGGAGAAAGTGAATGATTGTTTGATTGATTTGGTTGATTGTAGATTTGCTAAATAAATAAATAAATAAAAAGACAAAAGAAAATACTAAGGAAAATAACAAAAGACACAAAGATCTAGGGTTGTGAATCATTCTAATATCTTTTAAAAGATGAAGTGATTATTTTATGTTTGTGTAATAAATCAGTTTACTAACCTGGAACACGAAATTATGCAAAAGCCTCTATCGATGGTCAGACGCAAATACCCAGTTTAACCCAATTGAACCATATGTCTATGTCAACCAAATTATCTGGATTCATTAAGTTTAAGTTCCAATTATGGCTACCCCCGCCCGATAGGTATATGTCTATCCTGTAAGGAAATCTATTAAAAGGTTATCTATCATCAAGGAAGATCGTGGGCTATTAAGTCTAAGGCTGAAACCTAAAATCCCTATGTCTAGTTCATTTTAGATTTGCCACATCAATCTTATTGGTGATCAGACAACAAGTAGCGTTAAGCTTAAGACTTAATAAGTAAACCTTTAAATTACCCAAACTATAAAATAACCCCTTATAAAACGGTGATATTAGAATTCATCACAACCCAGATAACTAACTTAGTTACGACACATAACTAGGGCTAGTAAAAACTTAAATAAAATAAAAGACATAAAGTAAATGCTGAAAAGTAAATTGCTGAAAAGTAAATGACGAAAAGTAAATGCTGCTGAATTAAATACTGAAAATTAAATGCTGAAAAGTAAATTGCTGAAAGTAAATTACTGAAAAGTAAATGCTGAAAAGTAAATAAAGTAAAAGTACAATAAAATAAAATGCTGAGGTAAAAAGGATCCACTTTTATTACTTCTATTTTAGATATCTCCCTTAATATAATATATTAACTTTGCATGATAATTACCAACCAGCCATATAGGCGGTATCCAGATTAAGTCAAATTAATAATTAATTACCAACCGACCAATCAGGCGGTATCCAGTTTAGTCAGGTTAAAACCAATTTAAATAATTACCAACCGACCAATATGGCGGTATCCTCGTTAAGTCAGGTTTTAACTAGTTTATATATTATAATTAAGGGGGATTAATCTAAATATTAGTAATAAAATTTTTACCTTTTACCCCAGCAAAGGGGAGTTACCTCCTCATTACTGAAAAGTAAAAAAAACTGAAAATTAAAGAAAGAAAAGTACTGTACGTAAAAGTAAATTGCGGAAAGTAAAAACTAAAAAGTAAGGAAAAGAAAGTGCGAAAGCGGAAATAATTACTAAAAGCTATAAATAAACAAACAAGATACAATCTTCTTAGTATTCTTAAGGAATTCCTTAGAAGAAAGTATGAATTTTACAAATGAAATGGCTTAGTATTTATAGGCAAAATTTTGCCTCCATCAAATCATCCACCAAATCAATTTTAATTTCTCCACTAATTGCTCCACCAAATCCATTATTAATTGCTCCACTAATCTCTTATCATTTTTGGTGATGAATTGATAATATTATTATTTATTTATTAATTTATTTTTTTCTTTGAAAATGATTGAAAGTGACTTTAATAATTACAAACAACACACTTCTGGATGGTTCATCAATTTCGGGCATGAAATCTTCAGAATTAGAAAATTTTTATTCTTAAAATCTGTAGATCTTTGAGTCTTATTTAATCTGGAACTTGAATCAGCTCAATCCGATATCAGAGTAAAACGTTATGCCCAAATTACGACAGATGCAAAAAACTAGAATTTCCAAAACTGCACTTCGTTAAAACGCCCTTTCAAGTTTCCAATCTCCAAAATTAATATGTCAAGTCCAATTTTTGCCCTTATTTGACCCACATTTCGTCCTAAATGATTTCATTGTGTCCCAATATTATTTTATCTGCAAAATAAACTAAAACACATCAAAACGTTCATCAAACCCGAGAAACTAAACAAAATATTAAGTAAAAGAGGCGGTAAATATTGATATATTTTCCGCTCATCAGCTATGTCTCTGCACAACTCTAGCTTGTCTCGAGTAACCACTTTCGTTAACATGTCGGCTGGATTCTCATCTATATGGATCTTCACTAGTCTCAGCAGTTGTTGATCCATCACCTCGCGTATCAGTGATAGCGAATATCAATGTGTTTCGTCCGGGAATGATACATTGAGTTTTTGCTCCAGTCCAGAGCACTCTAACTGTCACAATGTATCTTGTATTTTGTCTGCTTGATCCCTAACTCTTGGAGAAAATGCTTTAGCCACAACATTCTTTTCCTGCCTCAGCTATAGCGATGTACTCAGCTTCTGTTGTGGATAATGCAATACACCTCTGCAATCTCGAATGCCATGACACAGCTCCCTCTGTAAAAGTGTAGATGAACCCTGATATAGATTTCCTATCATCAAGATCTCCCGCCATATCTGAATCTGTATAGCCTTCCAAGATCGGATCAGCTCCTCCGTAATACAGACGAAAATTCGTTGTACCCATGAGGTATCTGAGAATCCATTTGACTGCCTCCCAGTGTTGGTTTCCAGAGTTAGAGAGAAAACGGCTCACTACACCCACTGCGTGTGCAATATCTGGCCTGGTACATACCATTGCATACATTAGGCTTCCAACAGCTGAAGAATATGGCATTGCTGACATTTCCTATATCTCTTTCTTGGATGAGGGGCACGAACTCTTGCTCAATTTGAAATGGTGCGCTAGCGAAATGCTGACTGGTTTGGCTTTCTGTATATCGAACCTTCTGATTACCCTTCAATATACCTTTCCTGTGAAAGCCACAACTTCTTATTCCGTCTATCACGAACAATCTCCATTCCCAAAATTTGTTGAGCTAGTCCTAAGTCTTTCATGTCGAAAGCCTTGGAGAGTTCCTTCTTCAGCTGGCTGATCTTCCTTGCTTCTTGTCCAACAATCAACATGTCGTCTACGTACAATAAAAGAGCAACGAAATTTCCATATGAAAACTTCTGGATGTATACACACTGATCTGCTGTAGTTCTTTTGTAGCCTTGACCCACCATGAATGAGTCGAACTTCTTGTACCACTACCTCGGTGCTTGCTTGAGCCCGTACAATCTCTTTTTCAGCTTGCAAACAAGGTTTTCTTTTCCTGAAACCTTGAATCCTTCTGGCTGCTCCATGTAGATTTCTTCATTCAGATCACCATGAAGAAATATTGTTTTGACATCCATCTGTTCAAGCTCCAAGTTCAATCTGGCTACCAATCCTAGGATAACTCGGATTGAAGACATTTTTACCACTGGTGAAAAAATCTCATCAAAGTCAATTCCATTTTTCTGTAGGAATCCTTTTACCACTAGCCGAGCTTTGTGTTTCACCACTTTTCCACTGCCGTATTTCTTGAGCTTAAATACCCATTTATTATTCAGTGACTTCATTACATGTGGGAGCTTGACTATCTCATAAGTGTTGTTTTTCTGCAGAGATTCCATCTCATCCTGCATTGCGTGCAACCATTTATCTTTGTCTTTATGAGATACAACTTCGTTGAAGGTTTCTGGCTCCCCTCGTCAGTAAGCAGAATGTATTCTGATCCTAAGTATCTGGCTGATGGAATCCGGCCTCGTTCAGATCTTCGTACTGGAGGTTCTGGCTGTCTGTTGTCATCTGTGGATGATCCTGAAGCATCTGATGGAGCAGACTGCAGCTCCCCCTGCTCAACACCTCATTCCTCCTCTGGTTCTGCTTTTGGCATGTCTTGTACCCAATCATCATCTGTGGCCACTGGTGTTGGTGCTGGGGTTGTGTCTGGATTTGCATCGGCATTGTCGGCACTGGTTTTAGAAGGCATCTTGGGCGTTTCAATGTCTTCTATTATCTGGTCTTCAAGAAACACTACATCTATGCTTCTGATGACCTTCCTTTCCTTCGGGTCCCATAGCCTATATCCAAATTCCTCGTCTCCATAGCCTATGAAGATGCATGGGGTAGTCCTTAAATCGAGCTTCTGCTTGAGCTCATTGGATACATGTGCAAATGCTAAACATCCGAATATTCTGAGGTGAGAATATGAGGGATTCTTACCAGACCACACTTTCTCCAGAATCTCGAAGTTCAACGGTACAGATGGTGATCTGTTGATCAGGTAGCAGGCGGCAGGAACAGCTTCTCTCCAAAATGGCTTTGGCAGCTTATCATACTGATCATGCTTTTGACTTTCTCCATAATGGTGTGGTTCATCCTTTCAGCGACACCATTGTGTTGTGGGGTGCGTGGAATAGTCCTCTCGTGTCGAATGTCATGTCCATAGTAGGCATCGAACTCCCTGGATGTGTATTCGCCTCCATTGTCTGTGAGAAGACACTTCAGTTTCTTCCTGTTTCACGCTCGACGATGGCATGGAACAGTTTGAAATAGTCCAGGATATGATCCTTTGTTTTCTAAAATACACCCATAATTTCCGAGAAGCATCGTCAATGAAAGTCAGAAAATATTTATTACCGCCTAATGAGTTTACCTCTAAGGGACCACATACATCAGAGTACACCAGACTGAGTAACTCTGATTTCTTTGTATAAGAGAAATTGAAAGAGACTATATGTTGCTTACCGAAGAGACAATGATTGCAAGGATCCAGAGCAACATTTTTGGAGACAGTGATTAGATCATTCTTTGTCAAGGTAGACAACCCTATTTCACTCATGTGACCGAGTCTCTAGTGCTACAGATTCTGAGAAGCCTCCGGTTTAGCTACTTAGAGGCTTTCTGCACATATCTTCACATGAGTCTTGTATAGATTTCCACAGATGTGTCATCGGGCGATGACCATGGCACCTGTTATCATCCTCCAAGTGTCATTGCTGAAGTGGCTAGCATAACCCTGTTTGTCAATGGCTACCCCCGATAGTAAATTGAACCAAAGTTCTGGAACATGTCTGACTTTCTTCAGGGTTATTGTATACCCTGCATTTGTCCGCAACTGTATTTCACCAATTCCCACTATCTGAGTAGAACTGGTATTCCTCATCTTCACTGCTTTGTTGTTGAGTTTATTCCAGTCATACTCCTTAACAGACTTTGGATACACTCCCTTCAACTCGATGACATCAAACAAATCTTTGCAATATAAAAAATCTATCATCCGAGGTCTCTAGAGGGAGTAATTAGTAGCAGCCAGTTTAGTCATTGCACCAGAATGAGAATCTTCCATTTCTATTTGAAGTTTGAAAATTTTAAAATGAAAATAGATTAAAATCAGGGCTGAATTTCACAAATCGAAGGTCACCGTTGCGTCCGGAATGGTCGAAAATGGTGGAATAGACACTTCGTTGGTCTAAATCCGACACAGGGGCTGATTTGTCAATTCCTAAAAGTTCTGGGCCAAAATTGTAAATTTCAAAACTTCAGGGGGCTAAATGAAATTTACCAGGTTGCTGATGTGGCTGCTGATGTGGCAGTGCTGACGTGGCAGTGTGGGATCGGCTAGCTGACGTGGCGGATGACGTGGTTGGCTAACATGTCAAGTTGATGTGGCTGTATGGCTGACATGGCAGCTTGCGTGGCGATGAGGTGGCGCCACATGGTCGTCTTCTTCTCCAGACGCACGCGTTGCGCGAGGCGAGAGTGGGCTTCACTCTCCCGGAGAGTAGCGGAGCGTGCGGGCTCCTCGGATATTCGTTTGATCATCAGAAAATACCGCCGAACTCGTCTCGACGACAGCTATATGATGGTATGCTCGAAAATAATTTTTGACAACTTTACCGGAACTCGAATTTTCTGAACCAAGCTCTGTTCTTCGGTTTTACGACCCCAAAGTAGAACCAAAGCTCTGATACCACTTGTTGTGATTCTCTGATCACTTTAGAATATATTTGAGGAAAAAACCGAAATTTTTTCTATTACTCTCAAGAATAGAATTACAAAGTATAAACTTTACAAAACCTCACTATACTCTCTAACACTCACTTTGGGATGCATTTACAAGTGATTCAAGCTTCATTTATAGGGCAAAAATGTATGCTACAGTGTACGCGTTTTTGCCAACTCAATGACAGCTTCACACAAACTTGGACTTTGGAGACTTACTAGCACCGAAAGGTTCTTTGGTGGTTTCTGCTTTTGATGATGATGATTGCTGGATTGCATGATTCATCTTCTTTCATGCATGAATAGTGCATGAAAAGTGAAGGGCTGCTAGACTCTACAACCATATCATGAATGATAAAGGTTATTCAAGTAGAAAGGACGCTTTATATGCTCGTTACTCTGAACGTTTCATATTTATTGGATGCGTCATCTATAATAAATAACTTTGGCATTTTCATGTCCAACTCAACTTATCATAAACTTATTTCATATCCTCAATCAAACACAATTTATTATCTAGCACCATTAAATTACAAAATATAGACCCCCAACACATTCACACAAAAAAACTTCATTTCATTCTAATTACTACAATGACACCCTCCAAAATACATGCTAACAACACTATCAATGTCAATTGAGAAACTTCAAACCCTTGTGTATGCAAGGTGCGAATTTGGATTTTATTCTCTTTTGTCCAAAACTGAAAATTGAGAAAATAAAAAGTGAAGAGAAGCTTACCATGCTTGGAAATATACTTGAATTGTTCAAAATGACTTGAGATTGGAGACAATAGAGTGAGGAGAAAATGGCATGAGAAGGTCCTCTCTTCTTTGCTCTTCACGTTTCTTTTGGTGAGGGAGAGAGTGAATAGTGTTCTATTTATAGGAAAATGGCTGATTTTTTGTAATGAAATGAGTGGCTAAAATTCTACATACTCTCTCTTTATTCATTCTTTCAAAGTTTGCTCTATTACTTAGATTTTTCTCCTTATCTCAGTTTCTTAACCCTCTTAAGTCGTTATTTCCTTGGGAGCTCTGCATTATCTTCGACATGTTAGGGTATCACTATTAATATTTTTAGTTTGAATGTTGCTCTCTTAGTAACTTTTCCTCTCTAGTATGGTGGGGAACTCTTTATTAGTCGTATACTTTATTTCTGAAGGTCGTCCTCTACGTTGTTTACTATGGCTCCTTACTTTTTTTGAGCTTTTTACTTTCTTGAAGGTTATCCGTTTTACAATAGGGCATATCGTTTCTTTTAAATTGGCTAAACATACTGTGAATCCCAATCACTCTATCTCCTGCAAGATATCACTATCTTATGATTTTTTATCTAGAATCTGTTGAATTTCATGGTTCAACTACCCTGTTATCTCATGATTTGTGTGTCTCGTAGGTATTCTCATTTACTTACTCAAATCCTTATTGGACTCTAACTTGAGGGTGACTATATGCATCTTATAGAGATCAGAGAACATACCTTACTGGTAATTGCCTAAGCTCAATGATGGTCTGCTAGGTGTCTATACACTTACTAGAGTAGGAGCTACTGCAAAATTAATTATCATTCGTTTTGTTGGGATCTACATCGATTTCTCCATATCTTAGGGTTCCGCAATTTTCATCAACTATTTCACGGTCTTCATTTACCTTAATGTCTCCAAACTATATATCAATGCCACAACATGTACTGAGTTTCCTTGTCACTTTCTATATCCTTCTTTATTGTTTCCCATATCCTGTTTCTTGGCTCTAAGCCATGTTGCCGAGCCTAGTGGTGGTTCACCTTATCCTCATAAGCCTCTGACTTTCTGACTCTGATCAAAACTACTAATCTTATTTCAAATACAAACTCATACATGAGACCATTGCCCAACTACTTATCACAAAATAAATAAACTCAATACTCATAATTGTATACTTATTACTTCTATGTAACAACTCTGTTCATAGACACCTTGACTTATAACACACACAATCACAACTATACAAGTAACTGATACATGACTTCACAGTGACTATGACTAAACTGTAACTCTGTACAGGATCCGTTGGACTCAAATACCCTAGTGACTGCCATCAGTATCCATCATCTCGAGCTTGTCCTCCGGATATTCCTACAAAATAAAAAATACTGGGAGTGGGTGTTAGATCATTTGAACGACCTAGTGAGTGGACAATTTAAAATGAAACTGAAAAACTTTTATTGATTTGAAATCAAAAATAGCACTAGAAAACTGGACTTTTCTGAAAACTCTTCTTCTATGAAATCAAATCACTTTTTGTGAAACTTTCAAGAAACCTTTCTTTCTGTAAAACTATGAATTTCTTATAAAACCATTTCTCGTAAAAGCTCTTTTATAAAACCAACATTCTGAAAACCATGTCTCCGAAAATCATTTATTTGAAAATCATATAACTGAAATCTGTTTCTGAAAATCTGTTTCAAAAAAACCTAACATACGAATGCGTTATGTCTCGCCGTCCCCTCATAGCCTAAACTGAAAACCATATCTTTCAAAAACCTGACGTATAAGGGCGTTATGTCTCGCCGTCCGCCCATACACCTAAACTAATGGTCTTGGGACGTTACGTCTCTCCGTCCCCCAAGCCACTGAACTAGAGCACATGTGTGGATCAATGTTATCATCTTGACTCTAAATCTAGGGTCTAGAGGCGTTACATCTCGCCGTCGTCCTAGCCCTGAAATCTAGGATATAGGGACATCTATCATCCCTAGACCTGAACTACTTGTGCACACATTCTGAATCCGTCAATTCCAGTATATGTACGAAGTTACAACGGAGGTGGGTTTTTTCCCCATGCCTCCAAAAATCATAAAGCCATGCTTTTCAAATCATCACTTTCTAAAACATTTCTCAAATCTTTTTTATTTATAAAATAACTGGAAATAAATTTGGCTAACGCCCTATGTGCTGAAAAGTATATCTCGAATCAAAAGAAACTTAGTAAAATCAATTTGAGAAAATGGTCCACTCACTGATTTGGAATCTGGCTAGCATTTCTTTGTTTTGCCCCGAAGGAAGTTGTGGTTGATGCGATGATCTTTAATCGATAAACTTGGTTAGAACATAAGTCATGGAACACGCACAAAGTTTCCCAATTCAACTAATCTATAATCAACACATGATGTATTATGCTTGCGACATGTCATAATGCATATATATGAGATGATATGAAATCCTTAAGGTGGTCTCTAACATCCTAAGTTGAAATTGAAATGATTTGTATGTTAAGAGTCGGGTCAGGAGGGTCGTGATGTCCATACTAGTAGACTCACATAGAGAGTATTTCTTGTTCTACATCGCGACACAAGGTGTTGAGCGTCGAAATTTCTACATGACCTACCCGAGGCTTCCTCGCCACTGACCCGAGGCTTCCACACAACCGACCCGAGTCTTCCACACCATCGACCTAAGTCTTCCACATGACCGACCCAAATCTTCCACACGACCTACCCGAGATCTCCACACACCGACTCGAGTCTTCCTCACGACCGACTCGAGTCTTCCTTACGACCTACCCGAGTCTTCCTCAACACCAACCTGAGTCAATGAGCATTTTCTTGCTCCACATCGTGTTGCCAAGTGTTGAGTGTCGCTACGTCCACTCAGACAAGATCGAAACAGAGAGCTCCTACTTGTTACATATCGCGTCACAAGCACTTTGGCGTCGCGAAGCTCGCCCATTTTCAGGGCTAAACATCAACCTTTCTATGACAATACCCAACACTCTCATCCAAACTTCAACTCAACTTATCATAAACTCATTTCATATCCTCAATCAAACACAACTCATTATCTAGCATCATTAAATCATAAAATATAAACCCCCAACACATTCACACAAAAAGACTTCATTTCATGCTAATTACTACCATGACACCCTCCAAAATACATGCTAACAACACTATAAATGTCAATTGAGCAATTCCAAACCCTAAGGTATGCAAGGCGCGTCATGATGCCAAATGTTGAGTGTCGCTACGCCTATACATACAGGATCAAAACAGAGAGCTCCTTTTTGTTATGCATCGTGACGCAAGCTCTTTGGCGTCGCGAAGCTCGCCCATTTTTAGGGCTAAACATAAAACTTTCTATGATAATACCCAAAGCAATACCCAACACTCTCATACAAAATTCAACTCAACTTATCTGTAAGCCCGATGATGAGCCTCGTATAAAGGCACTACCCGATAAGTTGCGAAAGTTGCGAGAAACATACATCTAAAGGGAAAATTCAAAATAAGTACATCCTCAGATTTAATTCGTTTGTTTAGTTTCGGGTTCGCTCGATGGATCTCCATTTTTAAATGCTAGCTTCGGCCCAAAAACCCACACCAAGCCATACGCCCAAGCCCACAAAGATCCAAGCCACACGCCCAAGCCCATAAAAATTCAAGCCAAAGGCCCAGGCCCACTAAGCCCAATCCAAGTATTCAAATCACATTTAACACATGTTAAAATCCAATTAAATCCCCTTCCTAATTTAAATCAAATCCCCTTCCTAATCTAAATAAATCACCTTCCAATCTAAATAAATCACTTTCCTAGTACTTGCGACAATTAATACGCTTTGGTTTTGGTCGTCCAGGACTTTAACAGGTTCTGTGTACGCCTCTTCTGGGTTTATTGAGAATCGTAGTGTATAGGGTGTCATGTCAAGAAGGAAGTATCACTTCAGTCATATGGAGCTGATGATCACGCAGTGATACAGAACTGGTACTCTAAATGGTTGCAACCATCGGGATAATATGACAAGGTCATGATTATCCGATTTAAAGAGACTAGTTGCTTGTAATCTGATATATGCTTCGTACGGGGCAGACACTATTCCAGCCCCAGGCCTTGCATGTGACATCCGATACTGGATCGCTATACGCAATACTACGTATACTACGCCTGATATAGATTATATATTCCATTAAGAATATTTCTGGAGAATTGGGTAGGCACGGTGCTTTGCTAGAAGCCAACCATGTCTCGTAAATCGGTAAAAATGTAGTACGAGGTACGTACGTGTTCGGATAGTCCGACGACCAGATTTACTACCAACATATCCAGGGATCTCTTGGGTCACTTCCCGAAGATTCACCGATGACGTATGATTCGAACATAATTAATCTTGGATTAATTACGGAGATATTTTTTCTGGGATAAAATACTAATTGAAGATAGAGAAATGATTAATTTGGAATTAATCGATAAAATAATATATTCGATATATTAAACGAAATTAGATTTGGACGCGAAATTAAAATTAGATTTTAATTCGGGCTAACGAATTAATTTAGAGTTAATTCGCTAGCGACGTGAATAGTAATTTTGCTTGGCATAATTATTTAATTAAATTTGATTTAATTATGTCGTAACGGAAAATTCGTTAATTCGAAATTAACGAACCCGAGCCTGGGATGTGTTTGCGAGGCCACTTCGATTTCGAATCAAAGTCTGTTCAACAGACTCCATATGAAATATGGACAGGAAAGAAACCGGGTTTCTCATTCCTGAAGATTTGGGGTTGCTGGGCATACATCAAACGTTTGGAAGGTACCAAACTAGAACCCAAATCAGATAAATGCCTATTTGTAGGATATCCTAGGGAAACCAAAGGATATTACTTCTATCACCCATAAGAGAACAAAATATTTGTTGCTCTACATGCGGTTTTCCTTGAGAATGAATTCCTAAATGCAGTGATAAGTGGAAGGAAAGTAGAACTCGATGAAAATCGGAGTGATATTGTTCCTGGTATAGAATCCTCAACGGAACATGAACAGTCCATCAGGGATGAGACTATACCACAATCTTCGAATACACAAGGACTGAGTAGGTCAGAGAGAGTCAGAAAACAACCTGAGAGGTATGGGTTTCTGATCTCACCTCATGTGGATATTAAACTTATTGTGGAAGAAGAGCCGGCTACGTATGAGGAAGCGATACAAGGTATCGACTCCGATTTATGGCAAGATGCCATGAATTCCGAAATGGATTTCATGTATACCAACCACGTTTGGACACTGGTTGATGCACCAGAAGGCGTAAAGCCTATTGGATGCAAATGGGTCTTCAAGAGGAAGACCGACATGGATGGCAACGTACAAATGTACAAAGCTAGGCTTGTAGCGAAAGGGTATCGTCAACGACATGGTGTCAATTACAACATGTTGGTATACATGAAACTTTTTCACCCGTTTCCATGATTAAATCCATTCGCATAATGCTTGCTATTGCTGCATATTTTGATTACGAGATATGGCAGATGGAGGTCAAAACCGCTTTCCTTAACAGAAACCTTTTGGAGGTTGTTTACATGCAACAGCCTGACGATTTTGTCGTGCCTAGACTTGCAAACACAGTTTGTAAGTTAAATTGATCAATTTATGGATTGAAGCAAGCATCGCGTTCTTGGAACCAACGTTTTGATGAGATCATAAAAGCATATGATTTCATTAAAAATGAGGATGATCCTTGTGTATATAAGAAGGTTAGCGGGAGCGCACTGACATTCATTGTCTTTTACGTTGACGATGTATTGCTTATTGGCAATGGCATTCCCATGTTAACATCGGTGAAAGCTTGGCTTTCATTAAAATTCTCCATGAAGGATCTGAGAGAAGCAGCCTTTATTCTAGGAATAAAGATCTACCGGGATAGATCTAGAAAGCTGCTTGGACTCTCCTAGAGCACGTACATTGACAAAGTGTTGAAAGGATTCAACATGGATCAGTCCAAGAGGGGACTGTTGCCAGTGTCACATGGCGTCACTCTATCTAAGGACATGTGTCCTAAAACTTAAGATGAGAGAGACAACATGAATCGGATACCGTTCACCTCGGCAGTCGGATCAATCATGTATGCCATGATATGTACGCGACCTGATGTCTCCTATAATTTGAGCATTGTAGTCGCTATCAGGCCGATCCAGGTGATAGTCACTAGATGGCGGTTAAGAATATCCTTAAGTATCTTAGATGAACTAAGGATGCTTTCTTAATCTATGGAGATGGAGAACTTAAGGTAATTGGGTATACCGATGCAAGTTTCCAAACCAACAAAGATGACTGCAAGTCGCAGTCTGGGTACATATTTTGTTTGAATAACGGAGCAGTAAGGTGGAAATCTTCCAAGCAAGAGACTGTTTCCGATTCAACAACAGAAGCAGAGTATATTACTGCAGCTGAAGCAGCAAAAGTGGCAGTTTTGGATCCGTAAATTCCTAATTGGATTATGAGTAGTTCCGTTAGCAGCTAATCTCGTTCCAACGGGGCTATAGCGCAGGCTAAGGAACCGCGGTCGCATCAACGATCCAAGCATGTTCTTCGACATTTCCATCTGATTCGTGAGATCATACATCGTGGCGATGTGAAGATCGAGAAGGTCGCATCAAAGGACAACATAGCAGATCCGCTGATGAAAGTAATTCCTCAGCAAAAGTTTGAGCGACATGTACATAGTTCAGGTATTAGATGCTTGAGTGACTGGCTATAGGCCAAGTGGGAGATTGTTAGACAATTATGACCCATAGCGTCACTATTTGTAAAAGTCATTGTATTTTTTTTGTACAAATTAATTATGTAGCAATGAAATTGCATTTTATCATTTTGTAATTTGATTACTTAATATAAATAAATGATAAAAGTCCCTATGATTAGTTCCAGATTATAAGATATGAGACAATATCAATCCATAATGGTTTAATCATTACATATCCCTAGTCGTAGTATTATCGAGACTGGACATCGATAATGCGGAATGGACTAGTATTGCACTTGTGCGTGTTATGGAAGCGTAACGACATAGTTCTCATATATTTAAGTATTGGATACTTATGCAAGTGTGATAAGAGGTTGTGTTTACCGATGGTACGGAAACAGCTTCGCTCTGGATAGACCTCGCGGAACACCATTGGTAGTATGACTGTGTGTCTATGAGAATCCGCATCAGGGTAGGTGTATTTGGTCTTAACTTGAGACTTACATCGCTAGTACTTGCGACAATCAATACGCTTTAGTTTTGGCCATCCATGACTTTAACAGGTTCTGTGTACGCCTCTTCTGGGTTTATTGAGAATCGTAGTGTATTGGGTGTGATGTCAAGAAGGAAGTATCACTTCAGTCATATGGAGATAATGATCACGCAGTGATACAGAACTGGTACTCTAAATGGTTGCAACCATTGGGATAATATGACAAGGTCATGATTATCCGATTTAAAGAGACTAGTTGCTTGTAATCCGATTTATGCTTCGTACGGGGCAAACACTATTCCAGCCCCAGGCCTTGCATGTGACATCCGATACTGGATCGCTATTCGCAATACTATGTATACTACGCCTGATATAGATTATATATTCCATTAAGAATATTTCTGGAGAATTGGGTAGGAACGGTGCTTTGCCAGAAGCCAACCATGTATCATAAATCGGTAAAAACGTAGTACGAGGTACGTACGTGTTCGGATAGTCTGACGACCGGATTTACTGCCAATATATCCAGGGATTGTTGGTTTCTAATTAGGTCCCAAGAATCATCAAATAAGCATGAAAAACGCAAGAATACAGAAATGAGAATGGCAGAAACATACTCACAATGATCGGTTCTTGCAACGCGATGAACACAAGCCTTTTCTTCCTCCAAGAGGCTCGACAGTGGCTCCTCTTTGCAGTGGACTGCTCGGTTTTGACTGGTTTGGCTCCTCCAAGAATCGGCCATTGATGACTCCATGGAAGCTCCAAGCTTCAAGCTTCAAAAACGGATTCCAAGCTCACAAGAACACTGCCATATCACCTTTGTATAACTCATGGTGTGCTAGCACTTTGTTTTTGCCACAAAAACATCTTCTTTCTTCTCTTTGTCCTCTTGGCAAAACCAGAAAAGTGAGGGAGAAGAATCGGCTCCAAGCCGTGAGAGAAGAGGAGGGAAAAGAAGAGAAGACCGAAAGTGAGTGAGAGAAAGAAAAAAAAAAAAAAAGATTTATATTTATTTGATTTTCCAAAAAAAATCCAAAATCAAAACCCTTTTTCAATTTTCAAAAGTCAAAAAGCAAAAACAATTAATGCTTTTCAACTAACTCACAACAATCAATCAATCAAATTGTCACATCACTCAAAGTGACATGTGATTTGATGCTTGATGTGACTAATGATTTGACGCTTGATTTGACTTGCGTGCCGCACTCGAATTCGAAATGCGAATGCGCTCGCAAACAATCCGGGCTCGGGTTCGCTAATTCCAAATTAACGAATTTTCCGTCGCGACGCAATTAAACGATTACGCCTAGCGAAATCACTATACACGTCGCTAACGAATTAATTCCAAATTAACTCGTTCGCCCGAATTAAAATCTAATTTTAATTCCGCGTCGAAATCCAATTTCGCATAATATATCAAATATATTATTTTATCGATTAATTCCAAATTAATCGTTCTCTCTTTAATTAATATTTTATCCCAGATAAAATATCTCCGTAATTAATCCCAGATTAATTTTCTCTCTTCTAATTAATCCCAGATTAATTAAAGTGCGAGTCATACATCATCGGTGAAAATTCGAGAAGCGACCCATGAGATCCCCGGATATGTTGGCAGTAAATACGGTCGTCGGACTATCCGAACACGTAAGTACCTAGTACTACATTTGTACCGATTTACAAGACAAGGTTGGCTTCCAGCAAAACGCCATGCCTACCCAATTCTCCAGAAATATCCTTATAGGAATATGTGATCTATATCAAGCGTAGTATACCGTAGTATTGTTTATGTCGATCCAGTATCAGATGTTCACGTGCTAGGCGTGGGGCTGGAATTGTGTCTGCCCCGTACGAAGTACATATCGGATGTCTGGCAACTAGTCTCTATAATCAGATATACATGACCTAGTCATAATATCCCGATAGCTCGAGCATTTAAGAGAACGAGTTCCGTATCATATGTGACCATCATCTCCATATGACTGGAGTGATACTTCCGTCTTAACATCACACCCAACATACTACGATTCTCAATATACCTAGAATTGGCGTACACAGAACCGGTTAAAGCCCTGGACGACCTCAACCAAAGTATATTGATTGTCGCAAATATTAGCGGTGCAAGTCTCAAGTTAAGACCAAATACACCTACCCTGATTGCAGACTCCCATAGACACATAGTCATACTACCAATGGGATTCCACAGGGGTCTATCCAGAGCGAAGCTGTTTCCCGTACCATCGGTAAAACACAACCTCCTATTATACTTGTATGAGTATCCTATACCCAATATATGAGAACTATGTCGTTGTGCCCTCACAAACGCGCACAAGTGTAATACTAGTCTTTTACATATTTATCGATGTCCAATCTCGATAATACTCTGACTATGGATATTTAATGATTTATCCTACGTGGACTGATACTGTCTCATATTATTCTCCGTCCAGGAACAAATAATAGGGACCTCTCATCATTTATACATCTAGGTGATCTAATCATAAATGATAAGAGTGCAATCTCCTTGGTCACATAGTTAATTTTACAACAACACCGTGATCTGTACAAATAGTGACGCTATGGGCCATAATTGTCCAACAATCTCCCACTTGGCCTATAGCCAGTCACTCGAGTGTTTAACACCCGAACTATGTACGGTTGGCTCAAATTGCTGAGAAAAGCTTTTCGTCAGCGGATTTACATTATTATCATCTGATGCGATTTATTCAATCATCACATCGCCATGATGTATGATCCGAACTAATCAGATGAATATCGAAGTATTTATCTGCATCGTTGATGAGACCTTTAATTCTTTAGCATGTGCTGAAGCCTAGCTCAGCTGCTAATAGAACTGTATCTAATCTAATTAGATTTGTTATCGACCCAAATAGATTCTATTGCTGCCTCAGCTGCAGCAATAACCCGCATTTGTTGTTTATTCGGTAACTGTATCTTGCTTGGAAGATTTCCAGCTCACTGTTCTGTTACACTATCTTTATAGTACCGTTGTCATGACTTATAGTCGTTTTCATGACAGCCAAGCTTTCACCTATTATATTATGGGAATATCATTTCCAAGAAATGATATATAATCATTACTTAGGACATTCACTGTCAGTGCGCTCCCACTAACCTCCTTATATACACAAGAATTATTTTCGTTTTGAATTAATCATAAATCATTATGATTACATCAAAACGATAATTCCAAGAACCTAATGCGTGCTTCAATCCAATCATGGATCGAATAATAAGCATTATCCAAATGGATTTACTATGGCAACAGGTAAAAGGTTGAATCGTAATCAACACAATGTTGATAACAATACCTTTCCGCTAAAAGCCTAGCTTTATACATTGGTATGTTGCCATCCATGTATGTATTCCTTGAAGACTTATAAGTACCAATAGGCACAATCCCTTGCGGTACATCAACTAATGTCTAAACATAGTTGGTATACATGGAATCCACTTCGTACTTTATGGCACTTTGTCATAATAGGGAGTCGATACCTTGTATCACTTCCTCATACGTAGTCAGTGGTATACCTCATAAGATAGACATCTTTATGAGGTGAGATCAGAAACCCATACCCAGGTTGTTTTCTGATTCTCTCCGACATACGTGGTTCTTGTGTATTCGAAGATTATTGGAATAGTTTCATCCTTGATGAACTATTTGTGTTCCATTAGGAATCGGTGCTAGGAATAGTATTACTCTGATTTTCATCGAGTTTTACTATCCTCCCACTTACCACTGCATATCGGTATTCCTCTTAAGAAAACCGCATGGTGAGCAACAATCTAATTGTTCTCTCGTGAGTTGTATAGGTACAATACTTATGGTATCCCTAGGATAACCTACAATTGGCACTTACCCAGTTTGGGTTTTAATTTGGTATCAACCAAACGTATGCCTAGCATTCCCAAATTATTCAGGAATGTGAAACCCGGTTTCTTTCCCGTTCATATCTAATATGATATCTGTCAAACAGATATTTTATGGAACCTTATTCAAAATAAGTTCTGCACTGTTTTGCGTATCCGTTGAAGGAAATGGTAGCTCAGAGCGACTCATGATTGTAGACTCTGATTTCGGCCAAGGTCCACAATCGAGATTATCAATTTGTAGGGCGCGAGTAAATCCTGCAAAACAAATAGAACGAATAAGGAGCTTACTGCCCACCGGTGTGGTGGAAACCGTAGACACTCCGACGCTCAAGTTAGTGATGGTATCGATCAACGTAAAGTAAACTGGTCAAGGCTTTTATGTACCTCAACCTTCGTGGTGTGTGCCGTGAGGGCGGTTGTGAATCAGTTTCGACTTTATAATTGGGGTGGTCTCTTTTTTTCGATCCCCTTGATGGTGTCTTTCTTCCTCTTTTTATAGGTATTGGTATCCTCTCTCTATCTGCCCGTTGGAGTTATTATTAATGAGGCTTTGATTCGGATCTTCCATACTCGGTAACTGATGATCTTGTCTTCTCCCTGAAATCGTCGACTTCATGGTAGTATTTATGAATGCAGATTCTTTCTTCAAGTTTGTAACTGGCGCCCGTTGATCTTTTTTATGTTCAACAGGCCTGGACCTTTATGTAATATCTTCGTATGTGGGCCCAGTTTGCAGATGGGCTTCTAGTCTTGTGGCGTAATGTCATTTTTGCCCTTAGAGTCAATTTTGGCCCAAACAGTTTGTCCCCTACTCTCTAAGCCTGGAAGTCTTTAGGCATGGAGAGTACTGTTGTATGTTCCGAAAATAAGTCTTCCTTGCTTTCGTTTATAGCCTGTAAGGGAGTGTCCTATGCTGAGCGAACCGGATTGCTTTTAGAAAGAATCTCACTCGGCATGTCGCATGGACCCAATGGGTGGCTCCGGATGTTTGAACCAAGTCTCATAGTGCGATTGATCCTTATCAAGCGTGATACACAGATAGTGAAAGTCCATATAAAGCCATTTACATGTCGTATAAATTGGGGATACTCTTTGTCTTGACATGGCCCGTAGGAAGTCTCTGGATGAACTAGCTCGACACTGTTGTATGGGAATTGCGAATGTCTTTGCTCCAATTTGACTCGACGCGAGTCATCCAGGGATGTCCCCTGTTGATTGAACCTTGAGATGGTTCAGGAGTGATTTCACTCGACTTTGTCGTATGGGACGAGTAATTTCCGTAACTCAGGTCTGACTCGACATGAGTCACTTGAGGGATGTCCCCTGTCGACTGAACCTTGAGGTGGTTCAAGAGTGATCTCATTCGATACTGTCGTATGGGACGAGTGAATTCCATAACTTAGATGAAACTCGACATGAGTCACTTAGGGGATGTCCCCTGTCGACTGAGCCTTGAGGTGGTTCATGAGTGATTTCACTCGACTTTGTCGTATGGGACGAATGATTTCCGTAACTCAGATCTGACTCGACATGAGTCATTTGGGGATGTCCACTGTCGACTGAACCTTGAGGGTTCAGGAGTGATTTCACTCGACACTGTCATAAGGGATGAGTGAATTCCGTAACTAACATGAGACTCGACATGAGTCACTTGGGGGATGTCCCCTGTCGACTGAACCTTGATGTGGTTCAGGAGTGATTTCACTCGACACTGTCGTAAAGGACAAGTGAATACCATAACTCAGATACAACTCGACATGAGTCACCTATGGATGTCCCCTGTCGACTGAACCTTGACGTGGTTCAGGAAGGATTTCACTCGACACTGTCGTGAGGGACGAGTGAATTCCATAACTAAGATGAAACTCGACATGAGTCACTTGGGGGATGTCCCTTGTCGACTGAACCTTGATGTGGTTCAGGAATAATTTCACTCGACACTGTCATAAAGGATGAGTGAATTCTGTAACTAACATGAGACTCGACATGAGTCACTTGGGGGATGTCCCCTGTTGACTGAACCTTGATGTGGTTCAGGAGTGATTTCACTCGACACTGTCGTAAAGGACAAGTGAATACCATAACTCAGATACAACTCGACATGAGTCACCTGGGGATGTCCCCTGTCGACTGAATCTTGATGTGTTCAGTGTGGTCAGGAGTGATTTCACTCGACACTGTCTAGAGACGAGTGAATGTATAACTCAAATCTGACTCGACATGAGTCATCTGGGGGATGTCCCCAGTTCGACGTTCTCCATGCCGTAATACTGTGACCCAGTTCAACTGTTATTAATGCAAACCCTATCGCGGATTACGAGGAGTTTTTGGCGGGAATATTGGCGCCAAATTGAGTATGGGTGTATAAAAGGGGTATGGGCGTTTCACTTTTCCTCATTTGGGAAGTCGAGTAAGGAGAGCTCTCAAGTGTTTCTCATGGTATTCTTCACTAACTTCCTCTTGTTCTTCAATTATTTTAAGCATTCATTGCAATATTCAAGCTGTTCTTAGGTTACTCTGGCTGTTTGATCTTTGGGTTAGTGTGTTTAGCTTAAGAATCGCGTGTTGTGGTTTTTGATCTTCAAGGGGTAGATTACTGGAGAGTTTAATTGTTTATATGCTTGTTGTTTGGAAAATGTCGAGTGGAGAGTCTTTAGGCAGCTTGGGAGCCAAGATAGATAGTTATGTCGAATCATCGAGTGAAACTGAGGAGGAGGTAACGTACAAAGACTGGTCGTACGAGAAACTGATTGAGAAAGGTGTAGTTACCCTGGCCATGTCTCCTCGGGAGACTCCTACTGAGGCAATACCTCTAAGATCAATTCCTGCAATTGAGGAGCGAGTGACTTTCCTTGCACCAGTGAGCCTACCAACTTATTATCCAGGAATCCTGCTAGTCGTATGACTGGGAAAATGCTGAGGGAACTCAGTTGTATGTACAGATTTCCTGAGTCTCTAGAACTCCGAGTGCCTTCGTCGACTGAGAGAATTGATTACAAGGTCCCGGGGTGGATAGGTTTCTACGTTCGTTCGTCGTTTAAAGTAGGATTGAGGTTTCCAATCCCCAGACTGGTCTGGGAAGGTTGAACCATTTTAAAATTGCTCCGTCTCAACTGATGCCAAATGCATGGAGGATTCTATTGTCGATTGAGTGCTTAGCCTTCGAGTTGGTGTACTCTTCGAGGTAAATGATGTTCTAGAGACATATTACATGAAGGAGCATCTGAAAGAGAAAGGGAGATATACAATGATCCTTCGACAAAGAAACAAGCCTCTAGTCATTGGATTGCCGACTAATGATAGGGGAAACTGAGATCCTGGACAATCCTACTACTTCTTCGCAAGGGTGAGGGTATATTTGGTTTGACTGGGGCTGGTCGAATCCCAGAGTTTTGGTGTTTGTCGAGTGAGTGATGTTCTTTTCTAAGTAATAGGTTATAACTGTGTTTTGTGTTT